>JAVIWB010001754.1:0-251114 GCA_031893035.1 Dermolepida albohirtum | reverse complement strand
TTAATTAAAGCGAAATCCGGTTGATTTTTGTAAGCGAGTTGTTATTTGCTTTGAAACTTGGATTCACTACAGAACACCTGAAACTAAACTACAGTCGAAAGAATGATTAGAACGTGGTTCTGCACCTCCAAAAAAAAGCGAAAACCACTTTATCGGCAAATAAGGTGATGGCATCATTTTTTTGATATTCAAAGGGCATTTTGCTCATTGATTACCTTCAGAAAAGTGCCACAATAAACAGACAATATTATGCAGAACTTCTACAAAAATTGAATGTTGAGATTCGTGCTAAACGTCCAGGAATGGCAAAGAAAAAGATTCTGTTTCACCAGGACAACGCTCCCTCGCATACCAGCACAGTTGCGATGTCCAAAATCCACGAGCTGCATTTCCAATTAATACCGCATGCGCCTTATTCGCCGGATCTAGCCCCTTCCGACTTCCACCTTTTTCCGAAATTGAAAACGGCACTAGGTGGAAAGAAATTTTCGTCTAACGACGAGCTGATCATCTTCGTAAATGAGTATTTTGCAAGCCTTTCGGAATCGCATTTTAGAGATGGCATAAAGACATTGGAGCACCGTTGGAATAAATGTATTGCTCTTTTAGGAGAATATATTGAAAAATAAAAATTATTTTGAATTTAAAAAATTCGTTTTTCTTTTCCATTCTCACTATGTACTTGTCAGACTATCCTCATAATTACGTAATACAATCATAAAAATAAATTAAATCCTTAACTTATAGGTGATCCGTTTTTTCACCAGTGGTGGGTATTTATTTATTAAATTTATTTTGAACAAATAGAACCTGTCAGGTAGCATTGCTTTTATTGAAGTATTTTTATTACACGTACCGATTTGAAAAATATACAAAATTCTCTGTATCGTGGCTAAGTACTTAATCATCCAGAAACAATCTAAATCGTATCCGTTGCATGAAACGGTATACCCAACACGTAGGTATGTACAATAGATAGATATAGAATTTCTTGCGCTTGTGGTCTATGCGAATATGATCGGCATAATAGATGGCCGAGCGAAAAAAGTGTTAATTTACGGCTCGAGCTCTCCTCCCCGGCCATTTCCAACGGAACGATCCGTGCCCGAGCGCTGCGACGTTAATGTGTTGAAACTTTTATATTTACCGAACGAAGCCGGGGTCTCCGAATAATCCGTACAAATCAAAACATACACACACTCACACAAAACACGTACGTATCTGTGTTTCGTGCGGACCAGGGCAACACCTCCACATTTGTAATTATATGTTGCCGCGCTTGTTAGTGATCATATTTATGGTACCCCGGCCCATATTAGTGCGTTTAATGCTCGTCAGTTATTAATAGCTTTGGCGTTTTAAGTGCCTCGACCTGTGGAGTTATCTTTTGCCTCGTGGCCATTTAGAACTACGTTTTATTATTGCTTATTATAATATAAGACAAATGTTAAATAAAATATTGAAGTTAGATGTTAGAATACTGGTGAATTTTGTACCCGCATAGAATATGGTACACAAATTTAATATTCTACAATATTTAAAGAGATTATTCTTTGTGTTGAAACTTTGTAAAGAACACTTACATTTATCTAAATTGAATTGAACTGGCAATAACTACTTCAGCCTCTCCTAATTCTAAAGTGATTGGCAAGATGTTCTGTGCTGAAAGATGGAGATGAAGCGGTTATTGATAACTATAGCTGTACGAAATGCAAAATATGAATGATCGTTCTCTTGCAAGGACAACTAAATTAACAAATGATTGCTAACTGCATTTCGAAGTTCCTAAAAACGATTCCGATGTCAAAATTTATTAAGCTCCTCGACCTAATGTTGGGGGGATCAGAAAATCATTGCAAAATGATAACTTTTAAACATGCAAAATGTATTAACTCTAAGATTTAAACGACTTTTCTATGAAGAGTAGAAAGTTCGTATTCTGCTATTTGGTAACTATTGTTTCACATAGTACGAAGTCAGGTTTCAAAACCTTTTATTTCAATGAAAATTTTAATAATTTTATCAAAGAGATATATTCTCAAAAATTGACATTTTTCAAAAGTTATTGCAAATTAACAAATGATCGCTTACTGGCATTTTTAAAGGTCCTAAAAACGATTCTGAAGTCAAAATTTATTTGACTCTTATAGCCCAATCCATCCTTTAAGGATTGGGCTTAACTCTTTCAGCCACGATTTCTTATACATAACTTCAGAATAAAAACAATTGCATTTTTATGTTAATTAACGCTTATTTATTATGAAAAACATGTAAAAAAAGAAAAAACCGTTTCGGCTTTTACAAATTAGGGTGGTTAGCATACAAACCACCATGGTTGTTGGCATAACAAATCATTAAGAAATGTTTAGTATAATATATAAGCAAATTTATTTTCTATGAAAATCTAAAAAACACGTTTTATATTTTCGTATACAAAGAGGGACTTTACAGGTGCCGCATTGCCATACAGTACGCACCGGACTTTTCTTAGTGCTGCATTTTGCGCATCTTCGAGAAGTGGTTCGCTCTAGCTGATGCATGCTGCCTTCTAGACGTAATTCTGTTGGTACAGTTGGTTTGTGCCTCTTTATTTGTACAGGAGAAGATGCATAGCTATTGTGGGAGCATTTAGAGCATAATTCAGAGTTCTTCACCTGAGTTGGTGCCAGAATCCCTTAGTAAACACTTCTTCGAAAATTTTTGTTACTGAGCTGCTTCCATGTACACAATGTAGAAATTTGTGATAGCACAGTCTAAAAAGTGAAAAAATATTCGATTTTTCATTTACGTGATTTTGGGTCTATAGCAACAGTGCTTTTTAGCTGGCGAATTTGTACACATAGTTCATAAAATTGTTGTATTGTATCACAGCTTCAGGACAAGCTATTTCATTTTTGGCTCCATTGTGTTCCCTGCTAGTAACAATACCAGTCTTTCTCGGATCTATGTAGTTCGTAAGCATGAAAACTAATCTTTTGTCTTTCCACTTTAGAAAGGCGATATTTATGTCAGTGACTCTGTAATCGTGTTCTCCCCTGTTTAGAGCATTGTCTTCTTTTAGTATAGGTTAATATTTACGATTTGAGTTTACGGTACCACAAGCAAATATGTTATCTTTGTACAAGTCTCCTGCAAGGCATAGCTATTCAAATAATTATAAATAAAGACTTTGTGATTTTTCAATTTCAGATCCATGCAAAATTGTCGAACAACTTTACCACCGAGATCAGTTTGTACTTTGTCACTATGCTTGCCAGTATATATATCGAAATCTAAACAATAGGCGTAGGTGTGACATCCTCTAACTCTATTATATCGTTTGGTACACCCTTACCCCCAGTGTACTTGTCCGGTTCCCCCCTTCTGAAAATTTTCTTCCATTTTGGTTCTTTCATAACAGTTTGAGTAAATGAATCACTCGTAGTAGCACTACCAGTAGTGTCAGGCAAATTTGAAACGGTAATGCCATCGTTCGAGTCAAATTCATCTTTAAGATTTAGCTGGAGCCCAGAAGGTATGCCGCCGAGCACCATCGGGTCCGTTTGCATCTCATAATTTTCTCCTTCGTCTGATTCAAGACTGCACACACTTTCGCAAGCAGAAGGTATACTTTCCAACAAAATATCTTGTATATCACGTTCATTAAGTACACGCGGCATCCTTATAATGCAACATAAATATGTACTTTATGAAACCTACTATAGTCACAGTGGTTAGTAATCTAACCACCGTGCTACTTACCTTATTTATCGTAGATTATATAATATATTATAATACTTTTGTTATAAAATAATTAAACGGACACTATACCATAGAGTAATACCGAATTCGTTAAATAATAAACACTCTGAGCATTTTTATTACAGTCGGGAAAGTCCCGTTGAAAAACAACACATTTCCACATTTTCAAATAAATCTGTTAATCTACCCAGCATGCCCTGGAGTAAAAGTTTCGAATTAAACGATGACTTTAAAAAAAGGAATTGCTTAGCAAATTGGCATCAGACGGCACAAACAGTGGTTTTGAGAACTCTTAAATAGGTGGTTAGATAACTGACCACCAACCCTGAAAGAGTTAAGAAATCATAGTAAAATGTCAACTTTTACATACGTAAATAAAATATCTAAGCTTTAAATGATTTTGCAATGAAGAGTAGTAAATTTTTAATTTACTAATTGTAAACCATTCCCTTACGTAGTACGAAGTTGGTATTCAAAATCTTTATTTCGACGAAAATTTTTTGTCAAGCTCGTCAAAATTGTCATTTCTCTAAAATTATTGTAAATTAACAAATGATTTTTCGTAGGTCCTAAATACGATTCTGAAGTCAAAATTTATTTAACTCCTGTGACCTAATGCTGGGAGGATAAGAAACTTTAAAAATCATTGTAATATGATAATTTTTGAACATTCAAAATGCAATGTCTCTAAGCTTTAAATGATTTTGCTATAAAGAGTAGAAAGTTCGTATTTCGATAGTTGAAAACTATTGTTTCACATAGCACGAAGCCAGGTTCCAAAGCTTTTTATTTCGACGAAAATTTGAATTTTATCAAAGAGGTATACTCTCAAAAACTGACATTTTTCAAAAGTTATTGCAAATTAAGAAATAATTGCTTACTGGCATTTTCGAAGGTTCTAAAAACGATTCTGAACTCAAAATTTATTTAACTCTTTTGACTTAATACTGACAGAATAAAAACTTTAAACATTACAGCAAAATGATAGATGAGAATTTAATTTATTGAATTTATTTTCTGTATTTAAAAAGTATTTTATAAGTTTTGGCAATTCATCGGTAAACACGATAGTCTCAATGAAGTGTTCATTCGCATTTACACGTTCTGTTACAGTTTCACAAAATTCCATTCTGCGGTGTTGATCAGCATGAAAAATTTCCTGATGAGTTTGGCATTTATAGGATGTGTATTTATTTTTCTTTAATATCTTATGAACTTTACCCACGCTAATACCTACCTCTTTTGATATTTTAGATATAGTAATATTGGAATTTTCTTCGACCATTGCACACACCATGACTTCCTGCATTTCTTTATCGTTATTTATTCTCCGTATTTTATGACATTTACATCCCAAAATGCAACCTTCTGATTTAAACTTTTTAACTACTAATGATATTGTTGTTAATGCAGGAAAGGGATGATCTACATACTTTTCAGAGAAAAGACGCTGGATACGCCGTAAAGAATTACCTTTCAAAGCCCATGTTATCATTTGAATTTTTCTTCCAATGTATACATTATCAAAGTAATATAATTAAAAAAATATTTAAATTTAAAAGTCTTACCGTAACACACTCTCCCAAATGCAAACCACGAATGAAGGTTAATACGATATCGATACGCCTACAGTCAAATTAGTGGTGGAGCTGCAGCTAGTACGATCAGTAGTCAGTTATAGTCGTGAATCAAATGACTCGCGGTAAAATGAATGCACGGTATAAATCCATGGAAAAATAACTATAAATTAATAAATTAAACTAAAGTAAGTAAAGGATGTTTTCTGGTTACTAGATTCTAGATTAAGAAAATGTAAACAACACAAGACCGTAATGAATTAAATCAATCACATTGCGAGGCATAAAATGAAAAATTGGACTTTAAAACTGTTAGGAATGTGAAAATCGTCTCAATAAAACGATCGTTAATATCATAAAACGGCGATTGCCGTGGTGTACATCAAAATATGAACAAAATTAAAATACTATACTGAAAACCATACAATACAGTTGAACGTCAAAATAATCAAAAGGGCAAAATGAATTCGTAACACTACTTGTCTTATTATAAAATGTGCTTCTTTCTTCATAAAAAATTAGAAATATAGAAATAGTATAGTTAAAAGAGGTGCAGAGATCGAATAAAATTTGTAATAAAAAAAGACAAGAAGAAAGAAAAAATTGTGAACCAGAAAATTAGGCCGCACCAATGCAACATAAAAAAAATAGCAGAAAAATGTATAAGAAAAATTGTTGAAGTATTTAGAAAAAATAAGAAGAAACGAAATATGGAAGACTGATGGAAACAATAAAGAAACGCCATAATAACGTTGGCACGGAAGAGCAAACCTGTGGGATTACAAGATTCTACACATCGTAAAGAGAAATACCAAGACACAATAACAGAATATAAGTTTTAATAAAGACTGTGGTTGCGCGAATTAACCAAAAAAGGTAAATACAGCCTCTTTCCAAATCAATGTTCGTATTAGTTAGGCGTATTTCGACAACTAAGTTGTCATCATCAGCAGATAATTAATCACACTATCGCACCTGGATTCGCGGCAAAACTCGCACAGAAGCACCCCGCACAAACGCCAAATATACACACTGTGTATATTTGGTGTTTATGCAGTATATGATGATATGGAAGCAGGCAACCTGCAAGTATGAAAATGCAAATATTTAGGATCTGTGCTCAAGAAGGAAAAATGGACCAAGAATTTTGTGAACGAAAAAAGGAAGATCCTTAACAGACGTAGCTTTCTGCAAAAAGATATCTGTGCTCTTCATAAATCTAAGAATAAATAATGACTGTGTATTGTACTTGTGACAATAAAAGTTTTGTCATTATTAATAATATAAAATTCCATATAATAAATTATAGAAACACTCTGTATATGCTATTACATTTAAGCGCAATATCTAATTAATTTGTAGAAAACATATCAAGGATATGAAGTAATTTAAGTTGACGCATCCAGTATAGGATAACCAGAAAACATCCTTTGTCTTTGGAAACAATTGCGAATAAAATTTCAGACTGAATCTGATACTCGTCGCCTTGACGTTAGCGCTTTGTCTGTCTGTAAATGATACAACGTAAATTGAAATCTCGACTACACTTGTTACTAGAAAAGCAAAGAAACAAACGCAGAAAAAAATACGCCTAGGAAAATACAGAAAAGGGTTCTATCATTTCATGACGGGATACTAACCAATTTCAAGGAAACAAAAAAGAAACGAAGCCTCACAATGAAGTTTTATCAATCAAATTATTTTCATCAAGTCATGCCGGTGTGTTTTCTTGATTATTTTTAAGTAAAACGTGGGTGTTCGGTAGACCTGAATATACTATTTCACAGTTGTTTTAACGAAAAGTGAAACTAATTTGGCCTTTGTGTGAAAGGTTTTTTTTCTATTGAGCACAAATATATGCGTAGCCGTTTTTTTTTTTTGGAATTGGATGTGTTAAAAATTGAAAACTTTTAGAAAATGGAAAAAATTAATAGATTATTTTAAATAAGACTTGGTTTTTATTGCGTTTGACCGGTGGTTAAAATTCGTTTCTGTTTAAGACCGAATTTTCTAAGTTTCACAATCATTAACGCTACTAAAGCAAAAGCATCGCTTAACCCAATAAAACCCAAGACAATTAGAAATGAAAACTTGTTTAATTCATTTATTCAATTTAGTTAAAATATACATAAGGATGTTAAAAGGAATTATTCTATTATTAATTACATCCTATCTACTACATATGTTTCACGCATTCATCGATCATCAGGCAGATTTTGTTTTATTAATGAACGATTCCTTGATAGCGTTTATCATATCATTTCGATATAAAAAAATATGAATAATCATCACGCCCCCCTCTCTCGTCCACTGTACTGAACGACAAAGCGAGAGCGCGTCTGTTTCGCATGTCGATAACTAAGTTACCACAGCGTACAGACAGACGCATTGCGACACGGCTATTTGCCAATTAAAAGAATGTTAAAAGGAATCATTCTATTATTAATAACAATAATATACGCTCTGGTAACTTAGTTGTCGACATGCGAAACAGACGCGTTCTCGCTTTGTCGTTCAGTACAGTGGATGAGAGAGAGAGACGTGATAATTATTCATTATACATAAGGATGATAAAAAAGTAAAAAATTATAAAAAAAATTCAGGAATTTTGGTTTTGGAGCTGTACCCAAACGGGTACAATGGCTTAATTAGTATGCTTATATTTTAGTGTGTCACATTGTTCACACATCCATCTAATTCTACTAAGGCTTTCGCGGCATCGTAAAGGGCATCGTTATTCTCCTGAGGAAGTGGTTTCCAGCAATAGCAGCTACACCAAGTGCCAGCGAGCGTTTCGAAGTTGGCAGTGTCTACGTTTAATTTCGAAGATAGTTGCGAACAATACGACGCTGAAACTCAGTCCATTTGGGACTTGTTTGCAGTTCCACGCATTGACCACAACGGAACTCAACATTGTGGTAAAAAGCGGCCACCACCATTTCTTTCCTCGATTTTTTTTTTATTTTTTTAATTGTTCAAGTGGAATATCGTCTTCGCTATGGCTACCAGAAAATACCTCTATTTCACCTGGCACATCGTATGATATACGGTCAACTTCTTCTTCATCTGTGTTATAACCTGGGCTTGGCGGTATAATATCAATTTCAAATGCGCGGTGATCTTCCTCAGCTTCAACATAATGCAGGGCACAGATAAAGGTATTGAAATGTCTGCCGTAAAAACTTGACGTTTTTGTAGTAGGAAATTCCATTTTTTTGTGGGCAAAAATCTAAAAAAAATTCATACCCAATAAGCCATTGTATTTAATTGGATACACCAATTTTTCTACTCACCCAGCGTTGTTCCAATTAGTTTTTTATCTTTCACCTTTTTATAAATTGAAAACACAGTTATTCGCCTATGCAAAACTATAACAAACACTTATTATATTGGTGCGCAACTAAGTTCTCGCTGTTTTTTTGTTGAAAATGCAACTTTATTGTGAAAAAATGTTTAAAGATGAATCATTCAAAATATTGCCCATCGCTAGCGACAACTTTTTCCCATCTTTCTGGCAGAGCTCGGATACCATCACGGTAGAAGTGTTCGTCTTTTGAGGCTATCCACGAATCTAGCCATTTTGAGATGTCTTCATATGAGCGGTACTGCTGATTAGCCAGACCATGTGTCATCGAACGGAACAAGTAATAATCGGACGGCGCAATATCTAGGGAATATGGCGGGTGGGGTAGGACTTCCCATTTGAACGTATCTAAGTAGGTTTTAACGGGTTTGGCAACGTGAGGCCGAGCGTTGTCATGCTGTAAAATCACTTTTTCGTGCCTCTGCTCGTATTGTGGCCGCTTTTCGCTCAGTGCTCGGCTCAATCGCATCAACTGAGCTCGATACCGTTCCCCAGTAATGACTTCGTTCGGTTTCAACAGCTTATAATAAACAACACCGCCCTGGTCCCACGAAATACACAACAAAACCTTCGCAGCCTGAATATTCGGCCGAACCGACGACGTAGAAACATAACCGGGCAGTCTACATGATTTTGTTCTCTTTGAGTTGCTGTAATGAATCCATTTTTCATCACCCGTAACGATGCTACGAAGAGAACCCTTTCTTTTTTGCCGTTGGAGCAGTTGTTCACAGGCGAAAAAACGACGCTCAACGTCTCTTGGCTTCAAATCATAAGGACCCCAAGTTGTTTTTGAATCATTCCCAACGCATTCGATCGCTGGGAAATTGCTTGGCGGGTAACTCCTAATGCTGAAGCAATCTCTTTTTGCGTTTGGCACGGATTCTCATTGAGCAGTGCCTCTAATTCAGCGTCTTCGAAGGTTTTTGATCTTCCTTCACGCGAACGGTCGTCAACATCGAAGTCACCGTCTTTGAAGCGACGGAACCAATCACGGCACGTTGTTTCACTTAGAGCAGCATCTCCGTAAACTTTTTGGAATTCTCGATGCGCTTCAGCCGCTGTTTTCTGCGAATGAAAGAAAAAAATTAACACTTCCCGCAAATGACGATAATTTGGCACAAAATCACACATTTTCACACAACTAAAAGTATATGACGCAAAAACAAAATCACTAATGTGTCAAAGCGGTTCGTTTACCATATATCTAAGCTTGGTTTATGACGTTTTGGTTATGTCACAATCGACCAGCACTTATTACTGGAGCCATCTCTTGAAAAACAGCGACAACTGACCTAGCTAATATTTGCAAAATTGACGCAAAGGTATTAAAACTAAACAAAATATACAGTAACAGTACTATTTCTAAACAATTTGTTGTGTGCTTTTTAAACACATTATGTTGAATGCAAAACCAAAAGAAACATTGCATAAATTCACTTCTCGTAAAGTTTATGCATATTTAAATATTGCCTTTTTTCTGTACTCAAGCAGGTACAATGACTAGGAATGGGTTAGAAAGGAATTTGAAATTATTTGTTCGCATAAGTGCAGAAAGTCCTCAATTTTTATAAACTATCTAATTAATTGTATCCAAACTAGATTTATGAGCATTTATATTATTTGCGATGGGGTCCTACCACGACGACATTAGTTCCACAACTACCCATGTAACTTATAAATTCGCAACGTTGTAACTAAGTTTCTAAACACGTGGCGAATAATTTATGTAATTATTAGTATTACTGTATTATTACAGAATGCAGCTGATAAGATCAAATATCTGGCACAACTGTTTAAAAAGTTTCGGTCTTTCATTTTTTCATCTCTTCAAATGCCGAAGCTGCAAGTTGGTAAGAGATATGTCGTACATCAGGTATATCTTTATATTGTGCATGAAGTCCTGTATCAACGATAAAGCCCGTTGTTACTGACTTCTCAAAGATAACCAGATACAATGTAGCCGTGTCATAGAAATGTATTTAACATAGTGGCGTACGTTATCGGACGACAAATCATAACATTAGATCAATAGAAACTTGTCAATTACAAATTCTTCAACAATATCGTAATGACAAGCACATTTCGGACTATCGATTTTAATTAGAATGTGATGATTCTTAAGATTTACATACGCAACTAGATCATACGGTGTTACGAACGATATATCGATTGTAACACTGTAATTAACAAAGACAAAACGTTTTCTATTGGAGGAAGTACAAATACATCAGGTTGATAGTAAGTTTTGTTGGAGACTGTTTCAATTAATTAATCAAAAAAAATCTTTACTACATGAATGTTTATATTCTGTATGCGTATTTCAATTAAGTTGTCATCATCATTAATCACAGCGTCGCACCTGAGTCAGCGGTAAAGCCCACACATAATAATTCACTAAATACTTTACACGAAGACCAAACACACTAAGTGTGTGTTTGGTCTCCTTAACCAGAAGACCAAGCACACTTAGTGTGTTTAGTCTCCTGATAAGGGATTTTTATCTTTCTTTTCTGTTAATATCAGGTTAATGTACGTTATAAGTGGATCAGCTTCTGGGTTTCCGGGCTGGAACCGCGTCACTTGTATATATGCCAACGTTTCGTACCCATTTGTATGGGACATCTTCAGGGCTGAACTACTGCACTGAAACTGAACAGTTTCAGTTTCAGTGCAGTAGTACGAAACGTCGGCAGATATACAAGTGACGCGGTTCCAGCCCGGAAACCCAGAAGTAGATGGCATGGACCACGATCACGGAAGTCTACGTACCAGGTTATAAGTGTAACCTTTTTGGTTTCTAGGATATCTTGGAAACAAAAGTTGTTAGACAAATGTTAAGGCTATTTTACCGTTGTATTATTATTTAATTGAAGGTCTTTCGAATTTGTAAATTTATGCAAAGATTGTTTTATTTATTAACAAAAGAAAATTGAATGTAAAATAGAAAAAACAAGCATTTCCGACATATACTTTTACTTGAGTTCAACAGAGGAATGCATCGAAAAATACTAGAGCCATTTGTGCCGTTTACGGAGAAAATGTAGTTAGGGAGAGTAAAGCACGGAAATAGTTTTCTCAATTAACAAAATCTGCTTTAATAACGATGTCACCCTTCTAAATTGACTCGATTACCTTTGACTTCCAAACCATAAGCTTACTTCAGACATGGAAACGAAAAATTGCCAGACCGTTGAAAAATAATCGTGAATAACGGAGTAGAATATATTCTTGATTAAGTTACTTATATTTTGTTAAAAAAATTTAAAGTTTAATTTATATCAACGTTGCTAGTTTTACCAAATCTGTTTTTGTTACATATTTCTTCACGCCACCACATAAAGCTGTTTCAAAATAATGCAAACACTTCACAAAAATCTGGCAAGCTGTCGAGAAAGTGTTTGATTTCTTTACTTGTGGAAACCAGTTGGTCGCTTGAATGCATGTCCCTTCAAAATTATGTTATTCATACTAGTTTTTACACAATATGGAATTGATGAATTTATACACAGATAGAGATTATTTAAATTTATTAAAGTATATCTATTATCGATTTAGTGATGCTCAAAATCTTGGTTAAAATCTGTAATTAATTCAGGTAAGCCTTCACATTATCTATTGCACCACTGTTTAATAATTTATCAAGTGTGGTATACAGTATTGGACCAAGTTTCCGAACGGACTGCATAAAGTGTCTCCGATCACACTTTCCTATATTTTAACGTTACGGGGGGACACCCAAAATCTTTCCCAGCACGCAATGCTGCCCCTAAGTGCGCATGACGCAAGTTGTTCTACGTTCGGTGCAGTTGGTTCTTTCGTCGAATAAGTTTGTGTCTTGTTTCAGAGCATTTTTTTTGTAAAAGCATTCTCGTTTTGCTCGTCGTTTTGTTGCAAAGTAGAACTTAAGTAAACAGCGTGCTGGTGTAAAAGTTCTGAGAAGACTACGTAAAAATGTGCGACGAAAGAGGTTCGATTTGTGTCAGACGGTTGTTCCCAAGGCATGCCAGGACACGACGCAAGCACTCATTGCGACGTACGCACCACCTATTAATGTATACAACAAAAGGGCCCTTACTTAAAAGTATGTCCCGTAGCTTCAGTCTAGCATGCAGCGATACTTAATGTTCTTTCTTAAATATTCTCAATAACTTCTGATAATCGAGTTCTTGTTTTTGTAAACAAATAGAATAACTTAACGATAAGAATTATTAAAACATTTACATTTTATTAAAAACTCAGAGAAAGGAATAAGCGGTAGTACATACTATATAAAGAGCTATTACATGAAGTTATAGAGTATTACAATTACCGTTTGCCATCTATGTAACAGCAAGAACCACCCATGAACACCGTGTTCTTATGTAATTTTTATAAAGTCTTTGTGTTGGCATTGTGTCATTTAGAGTCACGAAGATATTGTGTGGTTCACGTGCCCGATTTTAGCTCAATGCAGCTCTCTCAGTTCTTATATAGATTGACAAGTGAGATTATGTTCACGGTACATAAAAAAATCCCTAGGATTGTGTGTATGTGTGTGTGTGTGTGTGTGTGTGTGTGTGTGTCTAAGTGTTTGTATATTTTATACGTCTGGTACAGTGTCGTTCATAAATCTCAGAATGATAAATGAGACGTGCGATAGATTTAATGTATTAAGTACATTGCAACAAATTTAAAGATGTTAAAACGACTTATTCCATTTATTCATAAAAGCCTTACTATATCTGCTGTGACGCAATCTTTTTAAGGATCGCAAAATGGATCTTTTCCAAAAATTGTATGTACGCATTGTACTCAATAATTATAGTTTATTTTCAAAAAAAGAGAAAATATACGAATACCCTTATTATAATTACAAAAAAAAACTAATAAAATTTTTTGGAAATCAGAGGATATTTATTAACTTTGCAGACAAAGTTATTCGTTTTATACATTGGGAGAAAAACTTTCAAATTAAAAGAACACATGTCTAAAGGTAACCTAAAACACAATGGGTGCTAGGAAAGTTTTGCAATACAGCTTTCTTTATCGAATTTTTTCAAAGTAATTTCCTCTACACTCAATACACCTCTCCATCCTCCGAAACCAATCTTTAAGCCAGTTCTGCCAAGTTTCACTAGGGAGTAAAACACTCGTTTTCCCAAGCCCGCAGAAGGTCCTCATCACTGGCAAACCGCCTCCCTTTTAGCTTCATTTTCACATGCGGGAACAGTGCTAAGTCGCAGGGAGCCAGATCTGGACTGTAGGGAGGGTGCTCAAGAAGTTTCAATCCTGTCGTGGTCAAATATTCGGTGTAGGCTTTGGAGCGGTGAGCTGAAGCATTGTCGTGATGGAGGAACCAGGTGTCCATTCTTGACTTTTGCCGCAGGTTCTTCGTAGATCCAATGACTTTAGGCAGGCACTATTCAGTATACGACTTAGCTGTGACTGTTTTCTGTGTGTCTGAAACGACGCATTCCACAATTCCACTCGATTTGAAAAATACAGCTATCATTTTCTTCTTTACAGATCACGATTTTTTGGCAACTACGCGTGTGTCCTCGTCATCAAAGACCGAAACTTTGTTTTGAGCTTTGATCGGCACATCGTAATAGCACAGCCAAGTCCCGTCACCTGTTACGATGTTGTTCACAAACCGAGATTGTGCCTTATTAAACTTGTTTAGCATCTCCTGGCACCAACTCACACCTCGTGTCATCTGTTCTACAGTCAGTCGATGCGGCACCCAGAGAGAACAAAGTTTCTTCAGGTGCAAATAATCGTGCAGAATCGAATGAATTGCTGGTGCATTTTGGGTTGAAATACCTTCTATCTGTTGGTAGGTTACTCGCCCGTCCTCGCCAAGCATTTCCCTCACAGTAGTAACGTTTTCCTCCGTAACTGAGGTTCGTAGCCTTCCCGGTCTATCAGCATCCTCCACAGTTAAACTTCCCCTTTAGAATTCTCTTATGCCACCTGAATATCATTGCGCGATGTGGACAGTCATCACCTAGTGCAAGAGACATTTCTTCGAATCACTGGTGTATCTTTAAACAACGCACGAAATTATAACGCGAAACTGCCCTTATCTCATTTCGTGACCACGATGCCATCGCAAGCACTTTACACTCTCACTGCTAATGAATAACTGAGCCCATCGACATGGCGCAGCGGCTACTATGCACGTATGAACGTGTCTCAACATGCAGCAACAAGCAGCTTCCTACGATTCATTGTTGCGTCATATTGCAAAACTTTCCTAGTATCCTTGTATGCCCGTTTGATTAAAATAAACATAATTTTATTTGTTATCCTATATGACATAAATTTTAAACTATGTTTGTATAATTATTTTCCTCATGTCAAATCTATAATACTCCTTCTTCAAACTACCAATTTGTTAAACTAATTTATTCTATCTTGTTTTTATGTAAGCTTTATATTAAATCTGACAAACGACTACATGCGAAGTCTGTACATAATTCCAACAGTAATTATATATTTTACGTTTTAGTAACTTATTACTCGGATGAATTTCTAAAATACACTGACATGGTTTACCTAAAAGAAAAATAAACGTATGTTCAGCACAGTCACACACAGTTCAAGTTAACAACAGCTAGATACACTTTTTTTAGAAAGTTGACAATTTCATATCAACCGAACATTTTCTTTTATATGATTTTATGTAAAACGAGCGCCTATAACGGGATATAATTTTACTTGTATTAATTCAAAGAAGCGGTCCAGTGTTCCACTTAATTTAATAGACAAATTGGAGTAATTCAGTTCAGCACGACAATGATACAAACCTGAAAAGCTGAATGAACGAATAATAGTAGGATAAGTTTTGTCGTAATGTTTTTCGTTTCCTAAAAAAAATTAATGATAGGAACTGGTTCAGAATAATTTACTATGTACAGTGTGATTAAGTATTTGGTAACTTTTTATGGTAAAGGAATAAATTTTTTTACTATTGTACCCTACAAACCTTGCAGATCCAAGGCTCGAGATAAAATTTTAAAATTTTATTATTCCATAACATATAATTATGTACTTTTAAGATTTGAAACTGAAAAATTAAAATTTTAACCGCATCAAAGCCTTCTACTGGGAGGAATTGAGTGGTTTTTCAATTTTTCTCGGTTTAAAACGATCAAACAGTATCAACGATCTGGTACGTAGACTTTCGCGGTCGTGCTCCATACTATACTATCTTCTTCTGAACTGAAGTTTCACAGATTCAGTGCGACAGACGGTAGCAGTAGTTGAGCACTGAAGACGTCCCATAGGAGTGGGTAAGAAACGTCGGCAATTATACCAGTGACGCGGTTCCAGCCTGGAAGCCCAGAAGAAGATAGTATCAATGATATCTTGGTGATTTGGCAGAGTCTAGTTTTTGGTGATCTTATACTTCCAGGATAAGACCTTATGTCGATATGCTACGGCTCAATGCGACTCAAAACGGTGAGCCAGATTTTTGGGGTAGACTTGGCAGTCCCAAAATCATCGCGCGTGGTCTAATATAGAACAAAATCCACTCTATTCGTATACGAGCTGTTCAGCCAGGGGGAGGCACGGTATTCTGCCGTCGAATATACGAGACAGTGCAGAGGACCGCAGAGTAAGCTACCTATGTTCCCTACGATATCTCAACAAGTTTATAAAGGGTGCTATTCCTCACTTGTAGTTTCGTAACGACATTTGGACAAGTGCCTCTTCTAGGAGAGCGTCCTATCCAGAGTTTTCTCAAGATATTTGCGGTACGGGTTGTGGGGCAAAAGAGTATCATTAAGGATTCCTTGTAGTGCTTTGTGGGCTAATTTGTTATCCAACTGGAGCCAGTAAATTGAAGTAAGTTGCTGAGAAAAGGTTGTGACTGATCCAGTAAACTGCTGAAAAAAAGTTGTGACTTTCCAATTGGAGTGCTTTGAATGGAACACAATTGCATTGGCCATTTAACTTCTTTTCTTGCACAAGATCGGATATTTTTCGGACAAACCTCGTATGTGTGTGTACGATACACTACCAAATTAAAAATTACAAATTCAAAGGCAGAAACGTGACGATTTTAAAATTTGCTACAATTTGTTTAATTTAATTTAAGTTCTTAATTTCATAAGTATAACCAAGGACACGTTCAATTATTTTAAGTATTTATATTACATAATTTTGAAAAGAGAAGAATCTATTTACAAATTTAAATGAGGACAATAAACAATTAGTAAAAAATTAATGAAAAATAATTCTGGGTAATTGTAATTTGAGCAAAAACAGGAAATACGTCACAAAGTACGTCATGCAGTTACGAGGGTGGTCCCATAAGTACCGGTCCTAACCTAGATATAGCGGTAGTAGAAAAATGCCACTGTATTAGAAAGTATACAATTTATAAAGCATATGTTTTAAGTTTGAAGACGCCACGTTGTTTAGTATTTGTTTGGCAGCCATCAATAATGAACGTTTTCAGTGAATTTGTAAAAATCGAGAATATTGGTCATCGTTACGTGATACGATACTTTTATTTGAAAGGGCTTAGCCCAACCGATATAAAAGCTGAACTGGATTCTACTCTGGGTGAGTCTGCTTCTTCGATTACAACAGTGAAATATTGGGTAGCAGAGTTTAAACGAGGCCGTACGAGCTGCCAAGACGAGCATCGCAATGGTCGACCAAATGAGGTGACGACTCCAGAAATGCATTGCACATTATCTGAAAATTTGGACATGAGAAAGCTGTGTGCAAGATGGGTGCAGCGTTTGCTCACACTCGAGCAGAAACAGTGTCGTGAAAATGTTTCAATTGAGTGTTGAGTTTCACAGAAACAAAGCAGAATTTTTGCGATCACCGAATTTTGCATTTCGTATACACTTTTTCGATACAATTATTGCTGTTATGCTGCACCTTCACTCAACGCATTTTGCAATTTAACTTAATAACCAAGTATGCTTACGGGCTTTTATATGTCCTGTAATAATGCAGGTTCTAGCTTGTATACAGATGTACAGATTCGCTTACTTCAGATTATCTAACACGTACCAGCAATTGCAAACTGAGACGCGTTAATTCAAAAAATTTGCATATGGGGCTTGCTGGGCTCTGATAGTGATGATAAAAAATTATTTTCCAATTTAAAAGAATAAATGAAATGTTTTTAATTTGAAAAACAGTTGAATGTAAGCTCACGTATACCATGCCAGAACGCTGGATTTACTTACTTATTTACTTTTTGGGGACAATATTGTGCAGGTGGTTAAGAATAAAGAAGACCTAGAATGTAACGTAAAAATATGGAATGAAGAATTAAAGATAGAACTGTACATCAATCTTGAGAAAACAAAAACGATAGAAATAGCGAAGACCAAGCTAAAGTTGAATTTAGAGAACAGGGAGGTTGAGCAAGTTTTCAAGTTCAAATGCTTAGGAGTCACATTGTAGGAGGATGGAAAAATGGAGAAGTAAGTTGAGTAGCGAATGAAAGCTTCAACTAGACTATACTAGCAACTGCGTAAAAACATAACCAATAAAAGTGAGCTATCGTCAAATACCAAGAGAAGAATTCATACGCTATACATTCCCACACTAACATATGGATCGGAACTATGGGTGCTGTCCAGAAATTAGAGAAGAAGATTTCAAACAAGAGAAATAAGAAGCTTGAGAGGGTTTACAGATGTAAGACTGTTTAACAAAGTGGGAAATGAAGAAATAAGAGGAAAATAAGGAGTAAAATCGATAACCCAAAGAATAAAGGAAAACGCCTTCGTTGGTATGAACACCTACGAGGCAGCAGTACAAGCAAGCGGGAAAGAATTGGAGAAGATTCATAACTTGGAGCAGGGAAGTAGGAATAACTTCAACAGAAGCTACCTCGGCACTGGCACAGCCGGTAAAAGCGGTCAAAGATTAAATAAATAAGTAACATGAGAGACAGTTGAATGGAAACCTGTTTATACCATTCTAGAACGCTGCATTAACGAATATTTTATACAAATTTTAAGCAATCAATTACTTTGGGCCTAAAAGATCCGGTTTATGCCTTTTAAGGCTTATAATGGCATTGATCCACGTACTTAGTTGTGTTTTTATCTAATGTAATATCAATTATAACCGATTACTTTCGAAAAATTTAAACATCGAAATTTTAATCACTTAAGGTTAATAAAACTCCTTTCCACAATAATTTTCGAATTCCGTATACGTATTTAGATAACTAAGTTATCATCATCGGCAGATAATTAATCATAGTGTCGTACCCTTAACTATCTGCTGATGATAACAACTTAGTCGTCGAAATACGTAAACAGATTACAAAAAATTTTGTGGAAAGGGATTTTATTAACCTTTAATTATCAATCAACCACAATTCCATTAAAAGGTACCTATCAGAAGCTTAATTCACAAGCAGAATAGTTGACAACAATTTAATTAAATACAAATCCAATAACAAAATCACAATACACAAAGCAAATTCTTAGAACGCACTGCGTAGTCGCCACAGATAATCCGATCGGTAGATCATGCTCATCTCAATCGAGTATAGGTAACAGTCGTGAGATCATCACGTTCAGAAAGCGATGTCGTCCCGTCGATGGCCCATCAGCATCTCGATGGCTTCGTTCCGATTACCACGATTACTATTTATATAAATATATTATTAGCCGTGTGTTATTTTCGTCGGCTGCATTTTAAATTGCGCAACCTGTATACAACAACACGATTCGATTATTGGATTAATCGTCGTGCGCTGTGTTTATTTTTGTTCCGCGTTAGCCGAAGTGCTATGCTAGTATTTATTTGTGATAATTGTTGTTTTATTTCATGCGATACGGATTGCCGTTATTACGCGTTGAGTGGTTTTATTATTTAATAAATAAGGTAATTGTCGATGTAACATCATTTATTTTATTAACCAAGCAATAAATAATGTATTTTACATTGAATGTTAAGGTTATCGTACAGAAACAGCGTGTAATCTAGTAATATCTCGCGGAAAATATGGCGTTCAAAATAATAGATGTAAACATATTCTTCCCTAAATTTTCATCTACAATTTGTGTTTATATTCCTTCCACTTCTTCGTCTTTCAATTTAGAAACTTTTGTTCGAGCGTGTAAATTTGCATCCAATATTTTCAATGCCGAATTCGTTATTCATCAAAGGGTGTCTGGGTATTTGAGCATTTAAAAAGTATGATGTATGACATTTATAAAAATGTACAAATTATTGAATTATTTTATGAAAATCAGCGTTCTGTAAAAAGAGTTTTTAGAAAATTACGTGAATTTTATGGTTTACATAATCGTCCATCTGAAAGCACTATTGGCCGAATTATTAAAAAATTTCAAGAGACCGGTTCCGTGAAAAATCAAAAAAGTGAAAAATACAGTCATAGTGGTCGTTCACTAGAAAATATTGATTTGGTTCGGGAAAGTGTTGCTGAAGATTCTGAAATGTCCATTAGACGAGGTTCACAACAACTTGGACTTAGTGGATCAATAACATGGCGTACTTTACACAAGGATTTAGCTCTGAAGGCATATAAAGTTCAAATAACACAGAAACTGAAGCTATTAGATCATTTAAAACGTCGTTCATTTGTTCATTTCATCAATGAACAACCAGCTGATTTTTCTCAAAAAATAATGTTTTCCGATGAGTCACATTTTGAACTTGGTGGCTATGTTAATAAACAAAATTGCCGTATCTGGGGTGAGGAAAATCCACGAATTATTCATGAGAAACCTATGCATCCTGAACGAATTACTGTTTGGTGTGCATTATGGTCAGGTAATTCCTTTTTGTTAGATGTTCATGAACATGCAAATGTGAGTTAAATACCTTTTTCATCTCCTTTGAAATTTATCCATCTTTGATCTTCTCTTATCGCCTTTATATTTTACAATGCTTTCCCAATTCCTCCGTTTATTTCGTTTTTAAGTTCCTTTCGTCATTTATTACTCTTTAAATATTTAGAATACGACACAACAAAGATTACTTTAGTGTATCACTTCGATATGAACTCTCACCAGGTGCGTAGAACTGTCGACGAAGTCAGATTATGTGATTAACACTATAAAATCGAGCTAAACACGTTGTGCTCAGTATTTAATTTTCCACTACTTGTTTATATTATTTGGCAACACGATGCTCTTTGTAATAGATAGTTTATTCAATTGCAATTCAAAGTGATTTCACTGTACGTCCTTCATTCGAACAGTTTCATTTATGTCCGAGAGATGGAAGTATGATTCTCTCGCTACAACAAATAATGGATTTGCAATAAGAAATAAGAAGGCGACTGACGCAGGCGATTATTCTACAACCAGATAAAAACACACACAAATCCGACACTAAAACACTAAAAATACAGACGACCGCGAATGGAAATCGACAGTGAAGACACGGATTAAACATCAGTAGTAACAAGAACCCAATGTCGTGATTAATCAAATTGAGGACTAAGAGTAAAAGGGCAGAGCCCTAGCTCAAATAAACAACAAAGAATTTGAAGTTGACGCAGGTGATTACAATCTACCCAAATCATTTGCCAAAATCCTACAACATTGTATCCTAGTGAATGGAGGGATTGTATACTTTAATTAGAGAGCTAGAAAGAAATAAATGTTGTTCCGTAAAAGCCTGTAATGTCTTCTAAAGTGTGAACAGATTATATATGCATGATGTCTGACTATAATAGAAATACGTATTGTACCTTTAACGGCGGTTAGGTTAACCGATTAAAAAAAGAATCAGGAAACGCATACTATAGAATAATTACAAATTATTGAAATATAAAAACTGCGATATAATTTCCTTATTTCGAACAATTCTCTCAGATACACTAAGAATTCGCGTCACACGAGGCACTTCAAAACGACAAGTCAGAATTCTCATATACAGACCACACCGTGACAAAATGCGAGAATAAAGTTTCCTTCTGTGGATTTACATTTTAGTATTCATTACATAGCCTGACTCAGCTAGAAGTACGCAGATTATTCTCGCCTCTAACACTGCCAATATACGCCATGCGTCCATTGCGTTCTTCGTCTCACCACGTGAGAAACTCAATTATGTAATTATTTATAAGCGGCAATGAATGTGTGAATGAAATACTTTCGGAACTGCAAAAATGTCCGATTTATTAAAATTCCTAATGCAAGTGCATATTTATCAATATAAAATAGCAAAATATGTTTTTGTGCAATATTTTAAAAGCTTTGCTCTGATTTTTAACTTTGCTGTTATTATATTGTACAAACGAAAAACAATTTTGCCTTCCATAAAATATTTCTTTTCTTTCTTTGCATATTCCCTTGTACTCTTTTAGTGTTGTTTCATCTTTGAATCTATTGCGATTTTATTGCTGCGAAAGAACTTAAAATCAAATACCCAATTATGCAATTACAATGATTATGAAATATACGAGGGTAGTTTAACAAGTAGTGAGAATGGAAAAGAAAAACGAATTTTTTAAATACAAAATAATTTTTATTATTCAATATATTATCCTAAAAGAGCAATACATTTATTCCAACGGTGCTCCAATGCCCTTATGCCATTTCTAAAATGCGATTCCGGAAAGCTTGCAAAATACTCATTTACGAAGATGATAAACTCGTCGTCAGACGAAAATTTCTTTCCACCTAGTGCTGTTTCTAATTTTGGAAAAAGGTGGAAGTCGGAAGGGCCTAGATCCGGCGACTAAGGCGCATGCGGTACTAATTGAAAATTCAACTCGTGGATTTTGGACATCGCAACTGTGCTGGTATGCGAGGGAGCGTTGTCTTGGTGAAACAGAATCTTTTTCTTTGCCATTCCTGGCCGTTTAGTACGAATTTCAACATTTAGTTTTTGTAGAAGTTCTACATAATATTGTCCGTTTATTGTGGCACCTTCCTGAAGGTAATAAATGAGCAAGATGCTCTTTGAATCTCAAAAAATTGATGCCATCACCTTATTTGCCGATAAAGTGGTGTTCGCTTTCTTTGGAGGTGCAGAACCACGTTCTAACCTTTGTTTCAACTTGTTTAGTTTCGGGTGTACTGTAGTGTATCCAAGTTTCATCGCAAGTAACAAATCGCCTACAAAAATCAACCAGATTACGCTTATAAAGGTCCAAACACTCATTGGAATGCGTAAACAAGTGAACTTTTGATCAGTCGTACACACTCCCGGCACCCATCGTGTCGAAAGCTTGGAAAGGCCCAATTCTTTCGTTAAAACGTGCCATGTCTGCTATCTCATTCACTTTGAATCGTCGATCTTGCGTAATAATATTATGGATTTTTATAATCATTTCCTCAGAAGTCACGATTTTGGGTGCTCCAGAGCGCACTTCATCAACACAGCTTGTTCTACCACGTTTAAATTCATTTACCCATCTACTTATTGTGGCGGATGATGGAGTAGATTCACCTAATGTTTCCCGTAACTCATCTTTTATTTTTAACAAAACGACGTGTTGTTTCTTTTTCAATCAGCTGTCAAAAATAAACTAATTAACCCAATTTATCTAAACATCGGAGTGTAAACATATAAATAGGCAACCTAAATTACAGTACATTTGTTTTACCAATTACAGCGCCACCTATGTGTCATTCTCACTACTTGTCAAACTGTCCTCGTATACATATGTATATCGCGTACCATGAAAAATTAACGTCCTCGGTACTTTGTATACCATACCATACCATACCTGCTTTATATTCACCGAAATGTTGCAGGCCATAAGAGAACGGCAGTCTCGATAGTTTATTTGAAACGTATTCGTTGATCTTAGAGCTTTAAATCATGAACTTTCTTAATGTTTTGCTAAGCTATGACCGGGGTTAGGAATTCAACCCACTAACTAGACAAAACACTTAGTTTAGTACTTCGCGTGTTCTGTTGCAGGAGTAGAAGAGAATAAAGGTATCTTGGAAATAATTATTTCACGAAATAAAGGAAATGCACGACAAGCAATAGAAAATACTGATCTTGGCATGTACACAACCAGCATTGTCCTACAATACATTTGTCGTGAAGCGAAAGTAGTCTTCTTTCAAAAATCTGGGGGAATGATCATAGTGCCCCTCAACAATATCGTGCAAACAGCCTCGCTTCGTTTTCCCTCAAATTAATTGAGAAAGTTTTCAAGAGATATATCAGAGAGCGAATTCTATTTCAGAATCTTTTCCATAAAAGTTAACATGGATATCTTCCAGGAAGATCTTTTGAAACTGCCCTCAATTTTGTAACAGCCAAGATAGAGGTATACCATTTTGGAAGTATTCGTAAATATACAAAGGATCTTGGATAGTATAATAGGAAGATACCCAAGATTAAAGCAGCGATGTATTACAAGCTAGCCTTCTAGACTGCCTTGGCATGAAAGATTTCTATATTGTAGGTTACGCAGACGATCTGTCTATGTTAGTAGAAAATTTGAAGACTTCCTTTGGAAAAAATGCAAACTGCACACAAAATACTAGGAAATTGGAAATAGCAACAAACTATCTTTACACTGAATACGCCCAAATTAATGAGAACACCGGAGAGTTTCAGTCGCGGAGTCACGTAACTGGAAATCATTCTTGGCAAAGAACTCACATCAAAATCCGATATTAACAACAGAATTAACGAAGCATATTTTTTATTTTTGCAGTACTGTAGAATGCTTGGGAAGAACTGGCGTCTTTATTTACAAATTATGACGTCGTAAGACGTTAACTACCATGTGATAATAGTATAATGACCAGCCACCAGAAATATAGTGAAAGTTGAAGAGCTGGCGCAGGTGTAATGTACCTCTGGTCTTTACATAATAGTGCTGACTACTATGGAGGTGATGCCGCTTTCTGTCACTGGACATTATTGTTCAAGAAACAACATTAGAAACCACACTACGATTACTTGCTGGCATCAGTAAAAACGAAGCAGTATGACAAGGTGGAGTACAGTGATGTCTCAGGGAGGACGCCTACTTAAGGCAGCTCCTCCCCGAAAGCGACAGTGCTACGCCCAAATTTATCCATGATAGACTTTTTCCACTTTTCGTTGTTGAGAACTACCCAACCATAACAAAATTCATTCGTTCTCGAAGTATCTCCAAAAAGATAGTCGCCACATTTGTCACGAAAACAGGTGATGCAGCAACAATTCCTCTACAAGATCAATTTGTTATTGCCGATTGGTATATAACTATTTTTCTGCTACAAGTCATCTCTGAGCTTCGAAAAGCCAACCCCGAACGACGAATCATCCTTCACCAAGACAATGCAAGTTCAAACACAGTGCGCAAAACAATTGTATTTTTAACGAAACAAAAGTCGAATTGTTGGATCATCCTCCGTACAGTCCAGACCTAAGTCCCAACGATTTCTTTACCTTTACGAAAATCAAGACCGAACTGCGTGGTCAAAGGTTCCAATCGTCAGAAGGAACAGTCTATGCCTTCAAAAATGAAATTTTGACTGTACCAACAAACGAGTGGAACAACTGCTTCCAGAGTTGGTTCGAGCGCATGCAAAAGTGCATTAATCTTCGTGGAGAATACTTCGAAACACAATAAAGTCTTTGAAAGCTATCTATTGTTTTATTCCAGTTTTATTTCAAAAACTTAGAAGACAACCCGACTGCCATTGTCTTGATTTGCTGTTGCTTTATTTTCATTCCAAATTTTTCCAGATATGTATATTATGTAGTTTTCATTAACAGCTTTTTCATCTCCATGTTATCAGCATGTTTCAATTTGAATTAATATTGACAAATTTACTTAAAAAAGATTGGAAATATTGTAATAATACGTGCGTATGCGTTTTATTATTTTAGATATTTTCAATATCATATAATAACTTTCTAATATCGAAAACATTCGCATCCATAATCGTACGCCGTCTGATTTAAAATCGCCTGTACCGATTACCCTGGACATACGTAAAACGAGCGTAATCAACTTTAACACAAACCTAAACTAAAATATAATGAACTCTAGACGACATTTCTAACATGCTCTGACATATAATTTAATATGAAGAAGTAATAAAAAAAAGAAATGTACAATTCTAGTTAGTGGACTTAATAACACAAATTTGTAACGTAATTTCTGTAAAACCGAAGCAGTACATGAGAAAATGTCGGCCAAGAGATTCGCATGGTCTACGTGGGCCGTACCGACACTGGACACACGAACGTAGTATCACACAGAGACCCCATGCACGCAAAATGAAACGATTAAACGTAATGTTAATAAAAGCATTTCGGACGAGACTTGGTATCAGATCTCGTGTAGATATATAGAAGTACAGGAAGTCAGTAAAACATGACCGTAAATATTTAAAGATAAATACGTAAAAGCGCAATCAAAATATTGGATAACAGATCAATATCTTCTATAGCATTTGATGCTTAATTGGTATGTAATATTAAACTGAAGACGTTAGCATACATTAAATGGGAAACCCTTTTATAGTAGTAATGAAGGTTAAACTTTAATGCAGATATTGGTCGCAGATAAAATAACTCAGTTTATGATTATTCCATATATGTATATACACATATATCAAAGCCCGCAATATTTCTATTTTATCGTTTTAATTATTTACTATACGAGGATAGTTTAACAAGTAGTGAGAATGACACATAGGTGGCACTCTAATTGGTAAAACAAATGGACTGTAATGTAGGTTGGCTATTTATATGTTTACATTCCGATATTTAGATAAATCGATTGATTAGAACGCGTCGTTTTGTAAAAATGGAAAAAGCAGAGTATCGTGCTGTGATTAAATACTTCGTAATTAGGGGTATGAAAGGTACCGAAATAAAAGATGAGTTACGGGAAACATTAGATGAATCTGCTCCATCATCCGCTACAATAAGTTGATGGGTAAATGAATTTAAACGTGGTAGAACAAGCTGTGTTGATGAAACGCACTCTGGAGCACCCAAAATCGTGACTTCTAAGGAAATGATTATAAAAATCCATAATATTATTACGCAAAATCGACGACTCAAAGTGAGTGAGATAGCAGACATGGTAAATATTTCAACAGAACGCGTACAATACATTTCAACGAAAGAATTGGGCCTTTCCAAGCTTTCGGCAAGATGGGTGCCGCGATTGCTTACAACTGATCAAAAGTTCTCTCGTTTGCGCATTTCCAATGAGTGTTTGGACCTTTGTAAGAGGAATCCGGTTGATTTTTGTAGGCGATTTGTTACTTGCGATGAAACTTGGATACACTACAGTACACCCGAAACTAAACAACAGTCGAAACAATGGTTAGAACGTGGTTCTGCACCTCCAAAGAAAGCGAAAACCACTTTATCGGCAAACAAGGTGATGCATCAATATTTGTGATTCAAAGGGCATTTTGCTCATTGATTACCATCAGAAAGGTGCCACAATAAACGGACAATATCATGCAGAACTTCTACAAAAATTAAGTGTTGAGATTCGTGCTAAACGGCTAAGAATGGCAAAGAAAAAGATTCTGTTTCACCAAGACAACGCTCCCTTGCATACCAGCACAGTTGCGATGTCCTAAATCCACGAGTTGCATTTCCAATTAGTACCACATGCGCCTTATTCGCCGGATCTAGCCCCTTTCGACTGCCACCTTTTTCCAAAATTGAAAACGACACTAGGTGGAAAGAAATTTTCGTCTAACGACGAGCTTATCATCTTCGTAAATGAGTATTTTGGAAGCCTTCCGGAATCCCATTTTAGGGATGGCATAAGAGCATCGGAGCACCATTGGAATAAATGTATTGCTCTTTTAGGAGAATATATTGAAAAATAAAAATTATTTTGTATTTAAAAAATTCGTTTCTCTTTTCTATTCTCACTACTTGTCAAACTACCCTCGTATATATGAAATATATAATTCCTGTGAATACATGAAAAAGTCTGAAGCCTTAGTTTGAAATTGGTTGTTTTTTCAAGCATTGTTGTAAGTTGACAGTAAACTTAATATTAGATCTATCTGTGATGGTTTGTTGATTTAGGTCTTGGGTTGTTAATATGATATAAGTTTCAATTTATTAATGCTAATATTTCATTCCATTAAGTCTATTCATATTAATATAGAGTCTGTCGCAGAGAAAACTGAACTTTTTTAAAATAGTAATTGTTATTGGCGCCATTTATTTAAAAAAATATGCGTCGGTAAAGTAGATCTTTCACCAATGTCGTTTGGTGAAGTCAAAAGTGAAGACAATGTTGATTTGTTTCTATGATTCGTAAAGCATAGTTCAAAAAGTTTGTACCAACTAGTCAAATAGTCAATGCTGTATATTATCTTGGTGTTATGAAGCGTCTTTAGGAGCGTATTTGTCGTGTGCGCCCTCAATATCTGATTTTTTGACTACATATGGCATTTTAACCATCAGCTACTCACCGTATTCACCTATCTGTTCTCCAAACTACATTTGCTGTGTCGACATCGATCTTGAATGACATCTCCAAAAATGAAGATAAAAATTCATTCGATATGTTAATTGATCGTGCAAAACGTTGTATTGAAGACGAAGGCGACCACTTTGAATAAAATAAATAGATTTTTCCAAAATAGTAAGCTTTTGTTTTTATTTTTAAAAAGTTCGATTTTCTCTGCGACAGACTATATACACTATCGCTCATAACTATTTGGTCACTCGCATTTAACCCGTAAATTGTAACAAAAATCAAAATTGAAATACTAATATCTTTTTATTATTTACATATATGAAAAATATATATTTTTACATCTAAAATAAATTGTTTTATAATATATTTATATAAATTTTAGGTTCGTCTATATGCCCTCCTTTATTTTTAATCGCTGCAGCATACAATCGAGGCATTCTTTCGATTAATATTCGTATTATAATATCTTAGGTTTTATTTTACCCCATGCCTTTTGCAGGATCTTCCACATATTAACAGCAGACGTGGGGGCCGATTTTCTCACCTCTCGGTCAAGTTATAAAGAAGATAAAATTCTGACCCAAAATTTTATTTCCAGAGGGAATTGCGTTTTCCTCTAGTATGTGCTTATACTGTTCTTTTTTTAGTATACATTCGATTTTTACGAGATCGCCCACATTTGATACAGAAAAGCAACCCCATATCATGACCGAACCTCGACCGTGCCTAGGGGCTATGGATTCTTCCCGGGAACGCTCACCCACAGACCTCACGAAAACACATCTTCGTGAACCGAAAATCTCGAATTTGGATTCATCGGCCCATAGTACTTTATTCCAGTCTTCTGTGGTCCAATTTTGGTGATCGCGTGTCCACTTTAAACGTTTTTGCTTTTTTTGCTTGCGTAGAAGCGGCTTTCGCATTGCAATTCGTCCATGAAGACCGGCTTCTTTTAATCACCGTTTAACTGTGGAAACACATGGGTTTTCAACGAACACCATTCATTTCTGCTGTGATTTCTGGGTCTGTTTTTCATCTGTTCCTCTTGCTTGTTACCACCATTGCAAGATCTTCTGCTGAGGTTGTTACCCTTGGTCTGCCTTTTCGAGTTCTGCTCAACACACTTCGACATTCGTGCTGTTTTTTTGATGATATAACCCACGGTGGACTGATTTAATTTAAGTTCTGTGGCTATTTCGCTATTGCTTTTGCCAGTTTTATGGTATGCGATTATAAACGATCGTGTTTCTACACTCAATTCTTTTCGTTTAGGCATTTACAACCGATTGAACTTCTTCGAAACACACGATGTTGTCGCTATGAGCACCTCACAAAAACTAACTGCAATATTGCCAAAATACCCAAGTATAATTACTTAATAGTTTACAATAACATCCTACCTTAAAATAAAGTCATAAGAATCGAAAATTTCCAATAACTGAGAGATCTAATCCCTTTAGTGCAATTATTCTACCTGGAGTTTTATTAGGGTATTATCACTCGTTGTGAATAATAGGGTAATATAATTATTTTAAGCTTTCATAGATTTCTATGTTTGCTATCAAACTATTCCTTACTACAGAAGTAAATTTTATAATTTCAACTTTTCTATCGAAACTGTAATGAAACAAGGGTGACCAAATACTTATGAGCGATAGTGTATATACTAGATACTTTCAGTGTTGATGTATGACGGACTTTTTTTTTTGAAAAAAACTCGAAATTCTATTTTTAATTCACTTAATATACGTAATTTTAATAAAGGAATCTTACAACATCTTATGCCTTACAAGTGAGATTATTAATCTTTAACTATAACATTATTTTTTTAATCATTATTAATTATCAAGCGCCTTAAATTCGTGGGAATAAATATGAAAAAATAAATCACAACTTGCTCGTATACGCACCATATTAGGTACGTACGTACGTATTAACAATGAGATTGTCGTGATTCTTTTGATGACTGGATATTTCCTCTGTCTCTTCTCCCTTCTTCCGCACAATTCCTGTCCCATCTAAACGATGACCGTTCATAAAAACCTTGGAATCGAGAACGTTGATGACCGGAAACAAGCGCGTGCGGTCCAAGCAGACTAGAGTACCGGAAGTCGTCTGTTGACCTTTCGGTAGCGAACCGTTTCGTAGTTAATATACATCTAACTATGTAGTCCCGCCATACATCAACTTGATTCATGTACGCCACCATTCACCTATGATATATACGCGTATATCTCTCGTCTAGATTTTATGAAAATACAAACGAATTCGGTCGACATATCAGATCGATACATATGTTGGTAGCGTTTTTGGTTCAAAGTATTTTAATGTCATATTATTGTTTAATTAAATAGTTTTTGAATTCGTGAATTTATGAGAAGTCTATTTTGTTTATAGACAACGGAAAATACTCTTTCGTTCGACTTCAACAGAGAATTTAATGCATCGGAAACCGCTATAGCCACTTACACAGTTTACGGAGAAAACGTAATTGGAGAGAGTATAACACGGGAATGATTTAAAGAAGGCCATTTTGCGATTATGTTCAGGAAGACCATCGGACTTTGATGAAGATCATCAAAATTATAGTAGATTGTGAGTAATCAATTATAACACGATATTTGCATTCCATGGGTAAAGTTCAAGAATTGAATGTTGTTATAGCAGATTTTGAAGGGCAAAAAATCCGTGGCTCTTTGGCTAGCTCGTTATCCTCTAGTTTGTTAACAACATCGATTATTTTTGTCCCACATTCTTACTGTCTACTCAAAATTGTGCTATAATGTTAACATCATGAAGAGCAAAGAATGGCTTATTTCTAACAAAAAGTGAATTATCTGAGCAAACACTAATTCTTCCGAATAAGCATATGTTGTTTATTTGGTGGAACAAAAAAGTCATCGTTTGCTATGAATTTCTTCGGAGGAATGTAACCATCACTACTGAAATTTACTGTCAACTACTCGAGGCTGTAATTCAAGAGACAAGACATCGGTCGAACATGGGAAGACATCGAGTCATTTTACAACACGACGTCCTCCTGTTGTTAACCTCACAAAAGCTAACCAAGAGGAAATATTCGACTGGAAGGTCATTCCACAAGTTCATTATTCTCCTGATCTGGCTGCGCCATTTCTCCATCTCTTTCATTCGTTACAAAACACTTACCGACTGTCTTACAGGTGCTCTAGCTGGCCAAACAATAACTAACTTTAGTATAAAGACCAAAAATATAAGGGTAACAAGCTTGAACAAGTCTGTTAACACGTCAAAGCTGTTACTGGACTGCCATTGTAACCCAATGAACGGGTTTATGAAACAATGTCACAATCTAATGGATTAATGGGCATGACAGTAGCTTTATTAATTATACAGCGTATAGTCTGGTGGAAGATAATTCAACAACCTGCTTATTCTCTTGACCTGGCTGCGTTAGTTCTCCATATCTTTTGTTCTTTACCACTTCTTTATCAACGAAATCTAACAAAAAGCGAACTCCCCGAGTAAAAGCTAATTCATTTGAATAAGCTGATGTTCAACTGGCGAAACAAAGAGGTAATCGTTTGCTATGAATTGCTTCGAAGGAATGTAATTATCACTACTGAGATTTACTGTCAATAATTCTGTCAGCTCGAGCGCAATTCAAGAAGAAAGGCATCAGACATGAGAAGTCATCGAGTCCTAACAGAAGAAACCAGTAGTAAATATACAATATAATGTGAAATTTAGTCAAAGTATTTTATTTAGTCTTTAGTGTTTTACCTAATCCTTCACGAAATATCTTTATTAAGAAATAGTAACAATTGCTTCGCCGATACTGTAATTTCTTCAGGCTAAAAGGTAAATAAGATTTATCTTTCAGGTATACAAAATTGCGTATTCTTCATACTAAAAGTTAAATCTCATTTACCTTTTAGTCTGAACAAGTCAAAGTAATGGCGAAACAATTGTTTCAATTTCTTAATAAAGATATTTTGCGTAAATCACACAACTACGTTTTCATATATAAAGATATCCTGTACTGTTCGAGAGAAAAAATTTGAGTCAAAATTTAATTTAGAGCTTGTGATCCTATTGCACGAGAGTGGTTCCAGAAGTACCAAACCCAGCAAACAAAACACAACAATTTTGGAAAGAAATATATTTATTTTTCAACATAATCTCCTTTCAGCTCTATACACTTTTCCCAGCGATGTTCAATAAGTTCGATGCCCTTTTTATAATAAGAATTGTCTTGCTCCTCAAAATAGCCATGAACTACCGATATTACTTCTTCATCGTTGGAAAATCTTTGGCCACTGAGCCATTTTTTCAAGTTTGGTAACAGAAAATAATCCGAGAGAGTTAAATCTGGCGAATAGGGTGCATGAAGTAGCAATTCAAACTTTAATTCATTAATTTTTGCCATTGCAATAACGGATTTATGAGCTGCTGTATTGTCTTGATGAAACAACACTTTCTTCTTAGCCAAATGCGACTGTTTTTGCTTGATTTCTTCGCTCAAACGTTGCAATAAGTTCGCATAATACTCGCCGTTGATAGTTTTTCCTTTTTCAAGATTGTCAATAAAAAGTATTCCACTCTCATCCCAAAAGCCGATGCCATAACCTTGCCTGCAGATGAAACGGTCTTGGCCTTCTTTGGCGCCGGTTCTCCCTTTTCAGTCCATTGTTTTGATTGTTTTTTTTATCTCGGGTGCGAAGTGATGGACCCATGTTTCATCCATGGTTATTAAACAGTGCAAAAATTCTGCTTTGTTGCTGTGAAATTTCGCTAAATACTCAATTGAAGCATCTTCACGAAACTGTTTTTGTTCGAGTGTGAGCAAATGTGGCACCTATCTTGCACACAGCTTTCTCATGTCCAAATTTTCAGATAATATGCGATGCACCGCACTTTTAGAAATGCCTACTATGTCTGCTAGTTCGCGCACTTTCAGTCAACGATCATCCAGTACCGTTTTGTGGATTTTCTTCACCATTTCTGGAGTCGTCACCTCATTTGGTCGATCACTGCGATGCTCGTCTTGGCAGCTCGTACGGCCTCGTTTAAACTCTGCTACTTAATATTTCACGGTTGTAAACGAATGGGCAGACTCACCCAGAATAGAATCCAGTTCAGCTTTTATATCGGTTGGGCTGAGGCCTTTCAAGTAAAAGTATTGTATCACGTAACGATGACCAATTTTCTCCATTTTTACAAATTCACTGAAAACGTTTACTATTGATGGCTGCCAAGCAAATACTAAACAATGTGGCGTCTTCAAACTTGAAACATATGCTTTACAGATTGTGTACTTTCTAATGCAGTGATATTTTTCAAACAACTACGGCCATCTCTAGGTCAGGCCGGCTACTTATGGGACCACCCTCGTATGATACCTTTGTGGAAATTTCCTATATTTCCGTGTCCCAGTGTTATATATGTCGTAAATAACCGAGTTTAATGGCTTCTAGGCGTGAAAAGTGTACATGTTTATCCTTAGTTACGTCTGAATAATCTCTGCAGTTCAAAAAAAAAACAGTTTTAAAAATAAAGGAAATCTTAGGGATTGATTTCACATAAATATGAAATGGGTTTGAGTAAGTACATTTTTCCAGCTTCAGACTGCAAACTTGCTCGCGGAGAATGTAAAATTAACTGAATTTCGTGTTTTTTCATCCGCTGGGCAGACAACAAAGTAATCTTGCCGATTATTACAGAAAAAACATGCTGCGAAGCGCCGTCAAACGGCGGCACATACATCTACGGATCTAAAAATGACACAGTTTTTTCGTAGCGCGTAAATCAAACATTTTATTCGCATCAATCAAAGATCGTCGGATTGCACCTAGTACTTACGTTTATATCAGTGGCGGCTCGTGAGTATTTGACATGGTGAGGCAGATAGAATAATAAATATTCAAAATTGTTTACAATTGATTAATAAACTCTATATACCTACTACATATAAAAACAGTTTATATATATTTATATATATATATAGGGCTTCCAGTACAAACAGGGCTGCCAGACGTGAACTGAGCCCTATATCGCGCCCCATTCGATTTTTAAGGGAAAACGAAGTTTCAAAGCAAACCCTTGTGAAACGAAAATAAATATTCTAAAAAATCAAACAAATTCTAAAAACATTAATCGAAAATAAGAACTCAATCTTCTAGGATTTAAAAATAAAAAATAAATACATTCCTATTATAATATAAAATTTAATAATATAACAAATATATAGATATATACATATGTATATATATAAATCAACAACAATCCAATAACAAAATTTCAAAATTACATGCAAAATGAAAATATTTTAAAATACAGAAAATTTCCTTTATTGGCATTGCACGTAGAACTACATTTAATAGATTTTACTTCTTGTATAGCAAAGGTATCCTCCGGTTTTTTGTGTTAGCAAAATAATCAATTACATCATTATAAAATCGTTTATCCCTCGTCATCGTTTTAACCAATTCCTTTTCGATTGCAATTAGTGCACAGTTACTAAATCTTTGTTGTCCAATTGTATTTCTAACATACGATTTTATACGTTTCAATGTGGAAAAACTTCGCTCAACGGACGCGGAAGTTACCGATATGGTAACTACTATACTTAGCAATTTAAAAAGTTCTGGCATACAGATGGCTAACTTTTGTTCGTGCATAAATCTTAACATTTCACATGGTGTTTTAGAATTACCAAGGAGTTGCATGTCACTATAAATAACAGCTAATTCATTTTTTAATTGAATTTGATCAAAAAATTTATATTGTTCAAACAAATTATTTAAGAGCCTCTGAGGAAATGCCTTCGAATATTCTTCAAATTTACTTTCTGTTAATAAATCAAAAAAAGCAAGTTTTTCTAAATCAATAAATATAATTTCAATTTGACTAATAAACGTATCTAGAATTTCGAAAAATAATTTTCTATAATTTTGTTTAGTATCTGGAACGTCATCAATTCTACGCCTTTTATGTGCAACAGATTCGTCAGACATCGAATTTTCGTATACAGTACTGAAATATGTATCACACTCCCGAAATTCTCTAAACTTATCAAGCAAAAAACGTAATTATTATTATTACTATTGAAATTTCTGTTAGACTTACCGTGTATTGTAAGAGATTTTGATAAACCAGGGTTTGGTCTTGGAAGGTTTTTGACATATAATTGATCTTCTACCGATAGAACAACGAACGTATTTCTTATTAAAAAATCTACAATGTCTTGTGTATTTCTTACATTTTCTAAATCCATATTCACAATTTTTAAATCACTGAAAATATCACTAAACAAATATTAAAATATTTAACCTAACTTTGTTATTCCCCCAACTGCTGTAATTTGCGATTCGGGCCGAGAATGTCAGCCTCGAGTATATTCGGTAGTTCGGCGATTGTGATTCGATGAGAGGCTCAGTTTAAATTGGCTTCAGATTGATATCTAAATAATATCTACTTGAAACAATAAAAATACTCCTGTTAAAACTTAAAACATATTATTTGCGTGGAGGAAATATTGAGAAACTGTACAAGAAGAATGTAAACCTTTAGACATCTTTATATCATTAAATAAATACTTAATTTATCCTATTAATAATGCTTTCTATATTATTAAAAAATTCAAAAATCTCACAATAAAGTTAGAAAAATCTATTAACTTTTTGAATATTTTTTCTTCTTTGTTATCTTAAATATGTAGCTAATACTTTACTGTAATTTCCATAGAAATTGAGAATTTTTTTGACTGCTGTAGTGCGTTATAAATTTTCAATGAGAGGCAATGAGTGGCCGGGCCTCAAATATTCGTGTTTAGTAGGGATATACATAGATCAAGCATGAAGTTGGTCGGGGCAAGTATACGCGCTCGTACATTCGCACGGAATTAAAATGAAATGATAAATTTGTACTTTGCTTGTAATGCCGGTTTATTTAAAACTATTTTCTTATTGTTTATAAGATAAATTCTGAATAAAAGATGATAATTAATTTATAAAGAATTTTAAAAGTATACATATTATTCTTGTTATAATTCCAAGATTTAGATGGTGAGGCACTGCCTCACCTGCCTCACCTGACCAGCCGCCACTGGTTTATATATGTACTAACAGGATTCTTAAACGGTACGCCAATAACATTTTTGCATTTCATTACGACGAAGTCTCTAAGAGTCGTAAAGATTACTGCGTCTCACATGTTGGTGGCGGTAGATGTAAGCACAGATAAATCAGAAACAGCGACAGTCGATGACATATTGACTTGTCTTTTGTTCGTGTAACGTGATTTACTTTTAAAGGGAAAGAAAATCAGTCGTGAATCGAATTGATGGTTACTTTCGATTTGGTTAAGGTTGCGTATGCACGTCGATGGAATGTAATGAACTAAACAATCATAGGATTGTTCAAATACGAAATGGATTTCTTCATTTAAGCAATATGTATGTTATTCTTTATGGGTATTTCTAGTTTGCCACGCTGGTATTTTTATTAGTAATCGGAGAAGAAAGAAATAATTTTTTTTTTGAAATATTTAATACTGACAAAATGAAATGGCTACTTTATCTGCATTCAATTGTTCAATAATACGAATAATTGTTAAAGAAATATACTTCTGGTTAACAGTTGAGCGGCCGTCATAAGACTGCATTAAATTGCTTCAAATGATTTCTTCTATTGAAATTGGGCCCGAAACATCTCAATAATAAATATGTACGTGGGTTGTCTTTTAAGTTCTGCATATAAAACTACAACAAAATAGTAGATAGCTTTTAAAGACTTAAATGTTTTTTCGAAGTATTTTCTACAAAGATTAATGCACTTCCATGTGCTCGAACCAACTCTGGAAGCAGTTGTTCCACTCGTTTGTTGGTACAGTCAAAATTGTATTTTCAAGGGCATCGATTACTCTTTCTGACGACTGGAACCTTTGACCACGCAGTCCGTTCTTGATTTTCGGAAAGGTAAAGAAATCGTTGGGACTTAGGTTCGGACTATACAGATTTGGTCCAACAATTCGACATTTTGTTGCGTTAAAAATTCAATTGTCTCGTGTGCTGTGTGCGAACTTGCATTGTCTTAGTGGAGGATAATTCGTCGTTCGAGGTTGATTTTTCGAGGCTAAGTGACGACTTGCGGCAAATAAATGGTTGTATACCAATCGGTAATTACAGTTACTTTTGTTGTAGAGGAATTGTTGCTACATGCCCTGCTGTCGCGACCACCTTTTTGGACACACTTCGAGAGCGATTGACTTTTGTCGGCTTTTCTAAACCTTGGAACACCCAATCAGACGACTAGCGTTTATTTTCTGGCTGGTATGTGTAAATCCTAGATTCTTCACCACCGACAATGTTGTAGACGTTTTTAGAGTTTCCGGCGCTGAAGCGGTTTAGAGTTTTTTGACACCAATTCGCCCTAGCTGTTTTCTGTTCTTAGGTCAACAAATGCGGTATCCAACGAGAAACTAATTTTTTACACACAATTCTTTACGCAAAGTTTTTTCAATTGAGATCTTTGAAATCCCCAATAATGTTTCAGTCCGGCGATATGTTATATATCGAGTTTCGTAGATTATTTTGCGCACAGCATCGACGCTTTTATGAGCGGCTGCCGTTTTCTGGTGAACCAGCTCTTGGATCGTCGCTAAGACTAATCCGTCCACGTTTGAATTCTACATACCTACGAGAAGTTATTAGTTAATGTGCTGCTTCATTATGAAAAATGCAAACCAACTTGGTGGGACATTCTTTTTGAGATAATTGTCTTCGAAAATTATAAAAAAATTAATTCAGCGAAAGTGTTCTCGATTTAATTCCGCCACCGTACAGGTGAAGAAAAATTTTTTCGATGAATTAGAGGTCATACATTTCTAATTAGAAACTATAATGGACGCGTGGATAGGAAAAAACATGATGCAGTAGTAGGAGCATATGGAGAAGGAACACTAAATGACAATGACACACGCTTTAAACATCCATTAAAAATAGAAAATGGGTTTTTTGGACATAAAGAAATACATAAATATATTGGGTTGGCAACTAAGTACTTTCGGTTTTGTAGTATAAAATAAAACACTTTTTTTTTAAACAAAGAATAGTTTTTAATCAATTCTATATTCTCCATTTTGCTCAATGACCTTTTGCCATCTTTCTTTCAGCTGCATGATTCCGCGCTCATAAAATTTCTGGTCCTTATCAGCAAAAACCTGAACCAGGTGCGAGTGAAGGTCATCGTCATTTGTGAAAGTTTTACTATTCAAAGAATTCTGCAAACTTCGAAATAAATAATAATCAGATGGTGCTAGATCAGGGCTGTATGGGGGATGTGGCATCACTTCCCAGCCAAGCTCCAATAGTTTCCCACGAGTTGCCAAAGATGTGTGAGGCCTTGCATTATCTTGGTGGAAAACTACACCTTTCCGATTTGACAATTCTGGCCGTTTTTCTTTGATTGCTTTATCCAGTTTTATTAATTATTAACAGTAAACATCAAAATTGATCGTTTGGTTCCTTGGAAGTAGCTCAAAAAACACAACACCTTTGTAATCCCACCAAACTGACAGCATGATCTTTTTTGGATGCAATTCAGCTTTCGATGTGGTTTGAGCTGGTTTATCGTGTTTGCTCCATGATCGTTTTCGAACTATGTTACAGTACAGGACCCATTTTTCATCACCAGTGATGATTCTTTTTAAGAAAGGGTCGGTTTCATTTCGTCTAAGGTGCATATCGCAAAAGTTGATTCTTTGTATTAAATGAATTTCTTTCAATTCGTGAGGTGCCCAAATATCAAGCTTCTTAACTAGCCCAAGATATTTTAAATGTTTTTCAATTGTTGTGTGGGATACATGTAGCCTCTTCGCAACCTCTCGAATAGTTATATGACGATCCTCTTCAATTATGACTTTGATTTGGTCATCATCAACTTCAGTAGGCCGACCAGAACGTTGCTCATCTTTGAGGGAAAAATCTCCAGAACGGAATTTTTTATACCAATTCTGACACGTGCGCTCTGTTAAGGAATTAGCACCATAAACTTCACATATCTTTTGTGAGCCGCAGCAGCTTTATTTCCTTTACGGAAAGAAAATAGTAAAATATGTCGAAAATGTTCGTTTCTGCACTCCATTTAAAATTAACCCACAACTAATAGCTTTAATAAAAATCACGCACTACTTGCTTCTGAAGTTACGTCAATTTGACTAGTATCACGCGACAAACGGTAAAATACAGCACTAACATACGTTATACAAAAAATAAGGCAACGCTCTCTATCAGTAAAAACCGAAAGTACTTAGTTGCCAACCCAATACTTATGAATAAAAGACAAAGAAATATAAAATTTATTATTGATTAATGCTTAATCTGGTAACAGTCGCGAACAGAAATTATTGATGTCAGAGATAAAAGAGGCTCAATCTCTGGGTCAGATCATCATTTACTAAAGTTACATCTGCTTTTTATTGATTTAAGGAAATCAAAGGACACTGTCCCAACAAAGAAACTCTGGGTTTCTTTGAAAGGAAACAACATATGCATATCGATTCGATAAAAACTTTCTATAAAGGAAATATTAGCTGTATTAAGAAACCACGAAAAATTGCTGAATTCTTTCAAAAAAACAAGGGACTGAGATGAGGGTGTTGCTTCCTACGATTTTCAAAATTTATATAAACTGGGCTCTGAAACAATGGTTCAAAGAATTTTAAAAATGGTAGTCCAAATTAGGGAAAGCAACCTTATTATCTTATTATTTGCTGATAACCAAGTCGTTTTGGCGAAAGATGCTGAAGATGTGACCATATATGATTAGAACACTGGTGGAGGAATTTAAAAAATGGGATCTAGAAATGAAACAGAACATATGAAATGAAGCTGGACATATGGCAATAGGATACACAGGACAAGACTTAGACTTAGATGGTAAAATAATTATAAATACTAAGAAATATAAATTATCAGACTATGGAAAAGATGAAAAGGGCATATTGCAAAAAGTGGGAGGAGGATGAGCAAGTCCGAATCAGTTAAACTCAATATTATGAAACAAAGAGATACGCACGTATTCAAAACAATAGTGGAAAGCATAGTTACATATGGCTCAGAAGTATGGGCTGTAGAAAGGAATAGACAAAATCGAATAAATGCAGTAGAAAACAGCTTTTTTTGGGAAGTTATAGGCTCACATTACAAGATCATATGAAAACAAACAGAACTAAACAAATGACGAATGTAGAAAGACGGGACAGATACTATAAGGAAAAAAAGCTCTCCTGGTATGTCCAAATAAGATGAATGATTGAGAGTTGATTACTACCTCTAGCCTGGCAATGGGTCTCAAAGAGAAGAAGGAAGAGAGGTTGACCGAAGAAATCGTGGAACCAACGAATCCACGCAGCTGTCAACAGAAGCGGCATTGAAGAATGAATCGTAATAGAACAAGAAACGATGGCGTTCGAATTGCCATGAACAGCCAGGCTGTAAAAAAGCGCTATAATAAAAACAGAATGATGGCAACTTAGGTGGCGCAATACGTGGTACAGGATACAGGGTTTTATTTATTTTTTTTGAATAATTCTATCAACCACCGTCTCCATTAAAATAGATTACATTTTATTGTACTTTATGCAAATAGTTATAGATCGCAGCATAAGTTTTTGCTACTATTTCCGACATTTCAATTAACGTTTTTAGTATTAGAATAAGATAACGATTTCTTATAATTTCTAATATAATTATAAAATCAATTGTCACGATTATATTCACACACAGAAGATATTCCAACTACAATCTTCATACTGAAACGATCACATATCAATTTTCTCATAGATAAAACTGCAAAAAAAACGATTCGACTTTTCTAAATCATCAATAATCTAAGTTATTTGTGAAGGAGCAGTTCAACATATTCCACATACAGAAATATTCATGCTATTTTTAAATAAAGCAATTTATCGTGAGATCAGATATAAAGAAACGTTCATATTATGGAGAACGTATATATCAGTTAGATACGTAATTGAGGTACACATAACAACGTGTATGGGTTCTCCGCTTATGAGTAACATATGAATGTGGCCGGACTAGGTTCGGGAATTTCTTTAGGATTTTTTTTTCTGTAATAACATAAAATAGATAAATCGCGTAATACATTCCCACCTGCGATCTAACAGGCATTAAACGTGATTATTTTAACAATCTTTAGTTTCTTTAAAGAAAATATAATCGCATTATAAATGTTGTGATATTATTTCAAATAATCTGAAAGGTCAGTTCCGTTTCTTAGGGGGAAAATTAACACAGATATTGGTATTTATTAACGTACCTTTTCTAAAGTAATGATGTATTGATTATACAATAATAATAATAATAATAATATTTATATTGATGTATATGTACATACACACGTCATTACATAATATAAATAAATAAAAACACAAAAACGAAAACCTTTGTGGCTCACAGTTAATACGCGACCAAACACGTTAAAACCCGCAAGATTTATATTTACGAAATACAGTAACAATGAAAACATAAAAACACAAAAACGGCAATGTCAGAATTTATATATCAGAAAATCATTTACTAAATAGAAACAGTTCTCCACCAGCACTGTTTTTATTAATCTTTTGAGACTAATCCATGATAGGCTCCTAAACCTCTAAGGTAAAGAAAGCATTGTATATCTTCACGGTCATGTAATTTGAACTGAGCTGACTTTTCCCAATGCGATGATAAGGTATGACCAAACTACTCTGGTTCCGTGTTTCATATTCGTGAAAATCACCATTTTTGCAGAACTTATCTGGCGACTTATGAACAAACTCCAGGCAAGCAAGTATATACTAGGATGGGAGGGTCAGTATTTTGTGTTTTTTTTGAATAGATTTACACAACTTGTAGTATTAGATACACCACTAAGGGCTCTGAATGCACTCTTTTGCATCCGGAAAACCGCCTCAGCCGCGCCAGACGTGCCCCACATCAATAGGCCATACTTGGCCCTTCCCTGAAAATTTGCATAGTACAATACATAATCCTAGCCACCTCGGATGTAGCCACTAGTTTCACTCTTCGTATAGAGTATATTGCTGATGCCAGATTGCGACACAAGTTATCAATGTGGCACTCAAAAGTCAGGTTGCTCGCAATCAGCAGGCCCAGAAACTTATTCACTTTGGCCCCCGCCACTCCCCTTATTGTTATTGACAGCTGTTGGGTTTTATCATGATTTAATTTCATAAGATTGCTACTAAACCATAAATGGAATAAACTATAAATGGAAACCTCAAAATTTTTAATCTAATGATAATAATAATAATAAATTTTATTTCCAAAGCAATGTGCACACAGAACATATCATTACATATAAGAAAATAGCTATTAATACATACTACGTGCACTCATGCTAGAAACACGTCTGAACAAGAAAAAAAGATGCTATAAATTTGGACATATAAAGTCATTTATATAATAACAATTTATCGTAAGCAGGTACCGCTTAAGGTTGCTTTTATAAATAGGGAAGTTTGTGATATTCCTAATGCAAACTGGTAATTTTTTGTATAATTTACATGCCATAAAATATGTTCCTTTTTGGAATATATATTTTGCGTGCGAGGCAGGTAATAAATAATTATCAGTTCGTGTATCGTATTTATGATTTACATTGCCACTCAAAAAAGCGTTTCTGTTCCTATAAACGAAGCATATGAGATCTAATATATAAATATCATAAATAGTTAATATCGAATTACTTCGAAAATGTTCTCTGCAAGAATCCCTATAGCCCAATCCAAAGATAATTCTCAGGGCCTGTTTTTGCATAAGGAACACCCTGTCCACCTCCAGAGACACTCCCCAGTGTATCACATCATATCTTATGCAAGAAACAAAATTATCATGATAGAAAATGAGCAAGGTACTCGAATTACAGGATCTTAATTAAATACACAGAAATTAATTAAAAATTGCTGCGCTGGAGAAGGACTCGAACCTCTATCTGCCGTTTTCTAGACGACTGCTTTACCAATTAAGCCACCAGGCAGTGTAACTTCGAGTCCTTTAACACGCCATATATTGTATTATGGAACAGATCTAATATTTCTATAAAACCCGCAGTTTCGGTTATTATGATGTCAATAATTATATATTAAAACATGTAATTAAGTTTTCACGATGGGAAATTTAATGAAAATTATATTATTTTCTGCTTTCTATCGTTAATTCAATACACAGAAATTAATTAAATATTATTATATTATTAATATGTTTATATATAATTATTGATATCAGTGAAAACATATCTTATGCTTCAAATATTTAGCAGATCCTAGCAAGTTTGTGACTTCACAGAAGCCATTTAAAACAGCAACTGCTTCACTACGGTTTATAAATTATCACTTACTCACTGTGTTTTGGCTTTTGACGGTGAAAGACCTATACGAACTTGTTTCTGTGCGAATTTTGCCGTGGATCCAGTTGCGATACTGTGATTAATTATCTACTGATGATGACAACTTAGTTGTAGAATACAAAAATTATTGCTGAAATGGTTTTTATTAACCAGTCTCCATTCAAATTTACCTAGTACTTACTATTTATTTTATGTACCTACTATAACACGCACGCCTATGGCATCGGACTCAATTTCGCTTCTTTAGTTATAACCGTTCTGGTTTCAATTTGCTATACAATGGATGTAAGAGATTGGTAAAAAGGCAAGTTGAAAATAATAAATTAAACTATCTTAATGATATTTTGTTATTTATAAGCGCACTTTTGGAACTCGTTGTATGATCGTACAGTAATTAATCTTGACACAACAGATTTTTATTTAATCACTTGTTAATTACGTCGGGTGGTAATTAAATGTTTTCCTTACATATTAGTATCCGGATCACTTTGATCTACATACAAGAACGTGTAGTTGTTTAGAAAGTATGAATATTAATCACCCGACTACTATGAATAATAATCGTTCCTTTTAGTACTCTCTCTGTGTTCGAACGACTCGTCTATCTTCAATAGAAGAAAGAAATTAAATTTACGGTCACCGTATTGTCTATAGGCCAACAACGGTGTCCTGTCTACTGGTCGGAATGAATGGAAGTACTAGGGATTAATGGTTTATTGGTAAACTCTTGCAAATATATTGCTTTCATTAAAGAATCAATTTATTGATTTATGGTTTGAAACACAATTCGGCATAGTTAATATTTCGGAGGTATAGGAAAAGTAGCATTTCTTCGTGGTAGTTTATTGTTAAATACATACGTATTTCATAATGATTTAAGAATATTCTGAAAATTATAATGTTATTAAATTAATAATCTAGAAGTCTGACTAAATTATATAAATTGTTACGCCCCTCTTTACGCAAGACTCCACTATGAAGGGTATGGCTGCACAAACTAACACAGCTTGGTATGGTATTGTTAATTACTCAATTGTAGAGAACAAAAAAAACACAAAAATTTTCAGCTGTAGCATGGAACCCTAAAACTTGCACGGGAAACAATTGCAAATAATCAACTAAAATAACAGTACTTAATAATTCTACCTCAGTTATCGTGGCCAGTTGTAAAATGAATTTTCCGTACGAGTATAGCACAGGATGCGACAATAGATCCACACATGTGCTTTCAACGAAGGATTTTTCCATTAATAAACTAATCTAAATTTGTACGAAATTAAATTTAGGTATACCAAGATCCGATAACAGTCGAGGGAATAAACGTTTTCCTTGCAATAACTTAAATGAAAAACGCAATGAAGAAAGTTGGCTACAAATACCTTTACACACCCAGACAGCTCCTTGGGAAGTGTTCTTTCGAATGTTCCTTTAGCTTAATGCCAATTGAATGAAATAGCAACGACAGAGAGAACCATTATTATCTTAACTTAGTTAGAAACCTGACTTACGGTATTACTAGCAAGATGGCACTAGTGACATCGCGAAATAGTTAGTGGAAAAAATCGAAAATTGAAAACATTTTCGCGGAATAATTTTTTATAATTTTCGAAGACAATTATCTCAACCACGCCTCGTGGCGTTAGTTTCTCTTTTCGGCAATGAAGCGCCACATCAGTTAACAATTTCTCCTTGGTATGGAGAATTCAAACGAGGACAGATTAGTCTTAGCGAAACGTTGATGCTGTGCGCAAGATCATCAACGACGGTCAACATATAACATATCGCCAGATTGAAGCATTATTGGGGATTTCAAAGACCTCCTTTTAAAAAATTTTGCATAAGGAATTGTGTGCAAAAAAATTTGTTTCCCGTTGGATGTCAACAAACTCTAGATCGCTTCAACACCGGAAACTGTCAAAATATGTACATTATCAATGGCGATGAATCTTGGATTTAGTCGTACGAGACAGAAAATAAACGCCAGTCGTCTGTTTAGGTGTTTCAAGGTGAAGAAAAGCCGACAAAAGTCATCCGTTCTTAAAGTGTTTTCAAATAGATGGTCGCGACATTTGTCTAGAAAGCAGGTCATCTAGCAACAATTACTCTACAAGATCAAAAACTATTATTGCCGATTGGCATACAACAAACTCCGAACGACGAATCATCCTCCACCAAGAAAATGTAAGTTTGCACACAACACGCAAGACAATTGAATTTTTACGCAACAAAACATCGAATTGTTGAACCATTCTCGGATAAATTTAACTGTGGAGGATGCTGAGAGGCCGAGAAGGCCACGAACGTCGGTTACGGAGGAAAACGTTACTAGCGTGAGGAAAATACTTGACGACGACAGGCGAGTGACCTACCAACAGGTAGAGGGTACTTCAGGCCTAAATGCACCAGCAATTCGTTCGATTCTGCATAATCATTTGCACGTGAAGAAACTTCGTTCTCTCTGGGTGCCGCATCGACTGACTGAAGAGCAGATGACACGACGTGTGACTTGGTGCCAAGAGATGCTAAAATAGTTTAATAAGGGACAGTCTCGCTATGTGAAAAACATCGTGACAGGTGACGATACTTGGCTGTACTATTACGATGTGCCGACCAAAGCTCAAAACAAAGTTTGGATCTTTGATGATGAGAACACACCTGTAGTTGACAGAAAATCCCGATCTGTAAAGAAGAAAATGATAGCTGTATTTTTCAAATCGAGTGCAATTGTGGAACGCATCGTTTTGGACACTGGTTTAAAGATTGATTTTGGAGGATGGAGAGGTGTATTGAGTGTAGGGGAAATTACTTTGAAAAAATTAAATAAACAAAGCTGTATTGCAAAACTTTCCTAGTACCCTTTGTATGTAGTGTGGTATTGGTACTCTTTATAGTTACAACCACATCATTATTTTCCGAAAACCACTATGTAAACTACATATTAAGTTAATATGCAACTTGCTAATAAATTTTCATGAAACACAGATTCACGTGGGAAAAATCGATTCGCATTTTTTTTCAATTCTCTTTGACTCCCTGCTTGATTAGTTCATTAGCAACATTAATTAAGTTAAGTACTATCTAAAATCTATTTTCTCTTCTTGGCATTTAATAAGTTATGTCTTCACTAATCACATTATTCCATACACGTACATGACGCCTTACTGGCTCTAGAAAGAGCGAGCGAACTTTATATTACCGTCAGACAATGAGGCGGCACAATTTAGTCCTGTACAGCTAAGAGGACCACTCCGACGACTCGCTCTTCGTATTAATTAACATGTTGTGTCGACAATTATGAGATGAAATAAACGACAGAAACAAATATGTACGAAACATGACGCGAAAAAGATTCAAGAGATGCCAATACATATCGCCGGTGTAATATAATTATCTGTAACAAGGTGTACGTGTCGACAATACCGACTGTGGGATGTAACGTCGTGAAATAGCATCCAAACAATCGCCACAGTGGGTCTCCATATCGTTCATCTTCGAGTTAACAACTATTTAACAAGTCTAACTGGCTATCGTCTTGGTAATTGTTCGATAAGATGTGAATTGACTGCTATACACATGGTATATGAAGATATGTATTTGTCTTTAAAAATTACGTCATATGATTATAGTATGTGTACAGCAAAGAACATTCAAATACGGACAGTTTAGAAAATGATATAACATTGGATATTTAAAAATTTATTTAATGGATTTCTCTAGGACGTTTGAGTATGCATTGTTGATTCCAAGAAACCCTGCACTGAATCTGTTTGGCTAAGAATATTAAATGGGCTTTATTTGACCCTTTTTAAACAAAAATTTACAAAATAATTTTTTAAAATAATAACTAGCCTTTTTATTCTCACCCAGCGCGATAGGTCAGGATCAGTTGTAGTAAGTACGTATCTGTATACCTACAATCAGATGTGAGCAAAACGAATATTTACATAAAGTCTATTTCACTGCGAACTTTCCAAATATATTGTGATCCTCATATGTCCTTAGAGAACGTTCTTATTTTCATTCTTTTAATTACACTTAGCAGCTTCGAAAGTGATTTCTTTAGCCAGAGTTCCGCTGTAGAATACTCATCTACTCTTTGTAGAAATCGCATTTTTGCCAAACCTTCACATTTACTTAAAATGGATTGCCGTTTCTTCTTCTACTTGGCAGCATCTACATGTGGTTTCTTATCTCGAGCTCATATTATCCACATGTTTGTTGCGCTTGCGATGCCCATCGAGTGGACACACTATCATCCTAACAGACTTTCTGTTCCTACATGGCACCTCCGTTGTTCTTTATTTATATATTCATTTCTTTGTCTTTCTTTTCTCTTAACCCCTATCACTTTCCTATAATGTTTCATTTCCACGCCTTGTAATCTCTTTTACTACCTTTCTGTTAGTGGCCCATTCTCCCCACCATATAGCATTACACGTAGATATATTGTTTCCAGTGATTGGACAGTTACAGATTAAATCTTATAAAACAGATGCAGACGTCACGTTATAAATATAAAATGCCACTGCGCGTAATATTCAACATAGGCAGAAAGGAACTTTAAAGAAATTGCGAGATCCCTAACAAAATAACAAAATTGAAGCAACTAATAACAAAGTAATTGATGTATGCTCATTTCAATATTATTTTGTTATTAATTGCTTCAATTTTGTTATTTTGTTAGTCATTCATTTGCCAATTTCATCAATGAACAACCAGCTGATTCTTCTCAAAAAATAATGTTTTCCGATGAGGCACATTTTGAACTTTGTGGCTATGTTAATAAACAAAATTGCCGTATCCGGGGTGAGGAAAATCCACGAATTATTCACGAGAAGCCTATGCATCCTAAACGAGTTACCGTTTGGTATGCATTAGGGTCAGGTGGTGTAATTGGACCTACTTCTTTGAAAATGCTGCTGGTGAAGCTGTAACTGTCAATGGTGATCGATATCGTCGAATGACAACCGAATTTTTGTGGCCTGAATTAATGAATATTGATCTAGAGGATATGTGGTTTGAACAGGATAGCGCTACACCTCACTTTGCACACGAATCAATTGATTTATTGAGAGAAAAATTTCCTGGACGTATAATCTCAAGAAACGGTGATGTTAATTGACCACCAAGATCATGTGATTTGATACCGTTAGACTATTTTCTTTTAGGTTATTTGAAAAGCCGTATTTACAAAAACAATCCACAATCAATTCCTGCTTTGAAATATGAAATTATTCGTGTCATTGGTGAGATAGAGCCTCAATTATGTCAAAATGTCATTGAAAATTTTAACAAAATGTGGACGTCTATGGAACTGCAAGAGGAGGCCATTTGGCAGATATTTTTTTTCGCATATAAATGCCATAATTGATACTTCAATTACCAATAAAAGGTTTTTGAAAGTGAATGAAAATTATGTATTTTATTTATTCTTAAAAAAACCGCGAAATTTGAAATACTCTTTAGTCGAAATGTTTAAAATTCATTAACTAATAAATAATGACAATTATAATTTCGAAACGCAAAATGAGATCAATTTTCACATCCCCTTTTGGGTCGTATTCTAAAGCACGATTCCTTCGAAACGTGTGCAGCCTACAAAACAAAAACAAAAAAAGACTTGGAAACAACTAAAAATATGATCTTTTATACTTTGAAAGACATATTTAAAAATTGGCAACGCAAAGGGTATTTAATCGAAATAAAGATAAAGTGTAACGTAAACCATCATATACATACTAGTCACGAAATATTGAATTATCAAATGAAACGTAAAACAACGGAATCGTAACAATTGTTTCATTCCGATCATCGTTTTCGTGAAGAACTTTGAATGACGTTTTATTCCATCAATAACGGTATTAATTGTATTATACACCTAACTAAAAATTACCTTAAGTTTTTCTCGATACATGTCTTTTGTTTTACAAACAAAATGCATAGTTCTACGTGAAAAGTCCTATACTATGTGAGATCTACAAACTTGACAAATCAGTTCCGAGTTTCTAGGTTGTAAAGGTGTCCTTGTAAGTTGTATTTAAAAAAAGCTCTTCATCCAATATGTAGGAAATAATTATATTAATCTAGATAGGACATTTAGTAATGATCCATAATTCACCATTCAGGTTCGTTTCAAAAAAAAAAGAAATCGAAAAAAAAAGAGCGCAAACGCCCTGGCTAACAATCGCCAAGTGATCTGACCTTAGAACCTCTACTCGAAATTTTTTAATAACACAAAGCACATTCTACTCTCCCGGCTCGCAATAATACATCCATAATCCCATTTATCGATTCACACGGTCAAAAACCCAACTCTACTCTCTCGCTCTCTCTCTCTACCAGCGTCTAATTTATCTGATCAAACACGAGACGCGAGAGCAGGGCGTACCAATATAACATTACAGTTTATCACTGGTCGGGCTCGGGCCCCGAGAACATTCTCATTCGGATTCTGTCCACGCTGTAATTATATATTGGTCGATTTTTACATGGTGGGATATCTCTCTCTATATATGTATAGCTGTCAATTTATATGTTATCGCACAATTACAAATGTGATGGCCAGTTAGAGTTGTTAAATAGTTGTTAACTCGGGGGAGATGAACGATAGCGGGGACCGGCCGTGGCGATTGTTTGGATCCTATTTCACGACGTTAGAGCGCGTTGGTACAGTCGGCATTTTGTCGAACCATACATGACTACGCCAGTATAGATAATTATATTATAGCGGTGTAGGTACCGGATCTTGATTGTTACGAGCGTCTCTCGTTCTGGCCGCGTTCCTTCATTTCGCCTCATAATTGCTGGCAAAACATGCTAATTAATATGGAGCGAGCTGTCGAAGAGAGCCCTCCAGCCGCGTGAACGTTCTGCTGCCTCACTGTCTGACGGTTCAGTAAGTCCGACTTGCGTATAGGTTTCGTTCGGTGATGCGATGATGAATATTTTACGTTGAAATTACCCCAATAGCTATAACGAAAATGTTATCACTATTATAGTTAAAAGGCCATTTCAGTATCATCTTTAAGCAATTACAGTTATTTCCCGAAGAAGAAAAGTAAGAAATTTGAAAGTTAAAATAGAAACAAAAAAATGGAAGCGCCACTACTTAATGACATAAATGTAATATAAAATATTATTTATTCAACAACAAACTAGAGTCTGATAAAGTCAAATTTGAAGAACATATGAGATCAGCTCGATTAAGAAAAGAAAACTAATTTAGTAATCAATTGCGAGTAAACGGATACGCATGTATAGTAGCTACCACAAAAAGGTTTACGATGTATACTAATATATTTATATCTGCCGAATACATGTATGATAGTCTTTACAACTAAGGCTGCATAAACGAGTGCTTTCGCAGAAGCGTACGGCTCAGTTACTATCAATATCAAAAATAGTAAATACAATTATTTACTGTTTTAGTTTCTTTTGTGTTGTTGATGTTGTCAGTGACGCAAAAATTCGCTGTAGTATTCTGTCATTAGGACGCCTGTCAGCGCTAACTCAGTCATACCCCTACGGCGAGGTGAAAATACGTTGGTGTACTTGGAAAAGGAGCAGTCTGTGTCTAATGATGTGATGTTCGCGAATTTAAAAAGAACGTACGCATCATGTTCACACTCTTGGTTTTCACTAAAGCTCTCGTTTATAGACACTATAGTTTGAAAATCGGGATCCTTATTTATAACTGCACACAATTTATCGGTTGTTAATCTTCCTATACTAAAGGGTGTTTCAAATTTCACGGTTTTTTTAAAGAATAAATAAAACACATAATTTGCATTCACTTTCGAAAACTTTTTATTAGTAATTCAAGTATTAGTTATGACATTAAATGCGAAAAATAATATCGGCCAAATGGCCTCCTCTTGCAGCACCACAGACGTCCACTCTTTTGTTAAAAGTTTCAATGACATTTTGACATACTTGAGGCTCTATCTCACCAATGACACGATTAATTTCATCTTTCAAAGTAGGAATTGATTGTGAATTGCTTTTATAAACTTGACTTTTCACATAACCTCAAAGAAAATAGTCTAACGCTGTCAAATCACATGATCTTGGTGGCTAATAAACATGAAGGTGACTTTGATGGAGCCTGTGGTTGAATAACTTGATCACTGAAGGTTGATATATAACCCCTTGCCACATTAATTTTCGTATTCTGTATACGTATTTCGACAACTAAGTTGTCATCATCAACAGATAATTAAAAGGTGTCGCACCTGGAAAGGTGCCGTCAGAAAGCTCAAGGCTTTCTGACGGCAAGATGGTCATGTAGGGTAGTTCTGATTTGGGTCATACCTGCGCCCAATGATGCCCGATTATTGTATGTGCAGTGGTTGTCCATCTCTATCATTCTGTTCCCAGCATCCATGTTTTCTGGTTGTTCCCCGCAATGCTCTGTTTCGAGCGAAACATGTCCACTTTGTAATTCCTACCACCGTTCAACAGTCGCAAAAGGTGGTGCTTCATCGAAAAACAATCGTCTGATCTTTTGCGAATTCTTGTTGAGTCACACCGTCTTCAAAGTCGTAGAAAATCGTGGCTCGAAAATTTTCACGCATTATTTCCATTTTTCACAAAAATCTCTTTATTTACAAAATTACTCAAAAGAAACGACAGCAATCCGTAAATGCTATTTGGATTAAACAATCTCAGAGAGTACACCAAAAATATTTCCAAGAGCGCCACCTTACGGGAAGTAACTGAACCACAAAACTTTTAAAACAACCAATGTATATATATATATATATATATATATATATATATATATGTATGTATGTATATTCGAACGAAGGTTCTCGGCGTTGTAAGTATGAGTAATATTATATTCTTAGGCTCTCGGCGATGTTGGACAAAAGTTCTCGAAAGGATCAGCGTCTCGACGTTTCGATGACATCTCAATCATCTTCTTCAGGAGTTGTTTAGTAGTGTAGCGTCAACCTGAAACCATTTTCAATTACTTTTTGCCCCACTCGATATAATATATAGTAAGACAATCTTATAATAATATTAAAATACATATAATACTAATAAAGTAATTGAAATGAAAATAAATAGATATATAATAATGATAGCAGCTATTTAAGGAGTATTATAAATCAGGAACCATTCCATAATTCTGAACAACAGATCGCCAGATTAGGAAAGTCTCAATGATAGTAACAATTTACAGTCACAGTAACATTGAACACAATTGAACAATACTCTACAATAAAAAAGCAATCTGGAATCATTTTAGATATTTATATAAGCCGAGCCGTCAAATGGACATTTTTCAGTTCACGAAGAACCCAAATTTCTACCTTCATCTGGTACATAGACTTCCGCGGTCGTGGTCCATGCTATCTGCTTCCGACCTGGAACCGCGTCACTTGTATATCTGCCAACGTTTCGTACCCATTTGTATGGGACATCTTCAGGGCTCAACTACTGCACTGAAAACTGTTTTCAGTGCATAATCATATACAAATGACACGGTTCCAGCTCCGAAGCCCAGAAGCAGATAATCTACCTTCATATTTAACCTTTCTCCAATTTTCAAATTCATTATTTTTTATTTGTTCTAAAATGTAGCTGAAGGTTCACTTGATGTACTGGGCTACCAAGAAGTCTATAATCTATTTTTTCTACTCAATTGTTCATGTGATCGCGAACGCTTAAACAATGGATATTTAAAGTGCGTGCCGTGTGCCATGGATTTGACTCGATCAACGCCTTTATTTTGTTAACAACTTCAGGGACTTCTCTGACCAAGAGGTGTGTTTAAATCGCTAACACTGTCACTGTCAATGTACACTCTCGTCTTCTATTTTGAACTTATAAAATTTCAGTCAACGGAATCGCTTTTTATCAAACATTTATAGGTGTTTCAATCTAGAAGTCCTCCTGTTTGTACTCATATTTCTTTAGACGATCGTTTAGTTGATTTTCTAAAAAAATATGAGTACGAACAGGAGGACTTCTAGATTGAAACACCGATAAATGTTTGATAAAAAGCTATTCCACCCGAACAAGCTTTAAATTAAACCCCATCACTGTTAATATGTTTTCAATCGAAAATAATTTATTTATAATCGTTTTCAGAACATCCATGACGGTCTACAAATCAAATAAAAGTCCATCCCTAATTTCCAATAATACACATCTTGAAACAACACCAAGAGACCAATTTATGACAAAGAGGTCCGCTCCGATAACCGTATTATTCTAAACAATGCTTCGCGTTAGTTTCGCTTTGGTCCACGTAGCGCTGCGGTCGCCTCGGCTACCTGAATCCACATCCGGCCCGCTACCACCGTCAGACCACATCCTCCCCATCAACATCTTATCCATACGACATTATACACTTTATACATGAGATAGGTTACGATTCTGAATCTTCTCACACAGGTAGCGAACGATTCCAAGTGATTAGTTTTTTCTCTCTCTTTCTCCTTACTTCTTCTTCATCGTTCTTCAGTTCGTCATTGTGCGCTTGTGTTTTTCTACTTTATCCGATTCATTCCTCGGCGTTTCTCTCGAAACCGATGCGCTACATACGAAAGATCGTCATTAAATTGTGTGAAATTGTTACCACTCGCGATGACTCTTGCCACCGCAAAGTTTATTTTAGCTCGGCGTAGAATAGACTCAAATTACTACCTTAATAAAATATCTAATGTCCCTCCGTCTGTTTTTTCACTAATATTCCATTTTAATGTCGATGCTATTGTGCGGTCAGTAATACCACTACATGGATTATTTTATCCATTGCTACTGCCATGATGCTGAACAATATGTTAGAGGTAACGTCTCATTTTGTGAAAGGATAATGAAGGACTGCTTTCAGTTGTAAAACAACATATCATTAACCTAAGAGCATTTGTTTTTTTTGTTTTCTTTTTGGAAGAATTATTCTGATGTTAAATGCTATTCCTCTTGACTCTATTACATAAAAAATTGAACCATTTTAACAATTTCATATACAGGGTTATTCTAAAAAAAAATATGAAATTTTTATTTCAAATATTTCAAGCAAAAGAATAAATAAAACACTTTGTTTAAATTTCAAACTGTATTATAAAGGATGGTTCAAATTTCGCATTTTTTTAAAAGAATAAATAAACAGCTGGAACTAGTCGCTGTTAATATAAAGGCTGTTTCAAATTACGCGATTTTTTTAAGAATAAATAAAATATAGATGGCGCACTGAATTTGTCTGGATATGTAGGCATTTAAAAAAGTGTGATGTATGACATTTATAAAAATGCCTTCGTACACGGTACAACAACGTGTTCAAATTGTTGAATTATTTTATGAAAATCAGCGTTCTGTGAAAAGAGTTTTTAGAAAATTACGTGAATTTTATGGTTTACATAATCGTCCATCTGAAAGCACTATTGGTCGAATTATTAAAAAATTTCAAGAGACGGGTTCCGTGGAAAATCAAAAAAGTGAAAAATACAGTGGTAGTGGTCGTTCACAAAAAAATATTGGTTTGGTTCGTGAAAATGTTGCTGAAGATCCTGAAATGTCCATTAGACGACGTTCGCAACAACTCGGATTTAGTGAAACAACAACATGGCGTATTTTACACAAGGATTTAGCTCTGAAGGCATATAAAGTTCAAATAACACAGCAACTGATGCCATTACTTTATTTAAAATGTTGCTCATTTGTTAATTTCATCAATGAACAACCAGCTGATTTTTCTCAAAAAATAATGTTTTCCGATGAGGCACATTTTGAACTTGGTGGCTATGTTAATAACCAAGTTGCCGTATCTGGGGTGAGGAAAATCCACGAATTATTCATGACAAACCTGTGCTTCCTAAACGAGTTATTGTTTGGTGTGCATTATGGTCAAGTGGTGTAATTGGACCTTATTTCTTTGAAAATGCTACTGATGAAGCTGCAATTGTCAATGATAACCGAATTTCGGTGGCTTGAATGAATGAATATTAATCTAGAGGATGTGTTGTTTCAGCAGGACACTTTGCACACGAATTAACTGATTTATTGAGAGAAAAATTTCCTGGACGTATAATCTCAAGAAAAGGTGATGTTAATTTGCCACCAAAATCATGTGATTTGACACCGTTAGACTATTTTCTTTGGGATTATGTGAAAAGTCAGGTTTATGAAAACAATCCACAATCAATTTCTGCTTTGAAAGATGAAATTATTCGTGTCATTGGTGAGATAGAGCCTAAATTATGTCAAAATGTCATTGAAAATTTTAACAAAAGAGTGGACGTCTGTGGAGCTGCAAGATGAGGGCATTTGTTATATACTATTTTTCGCATATAAATGTCACAACTTATACTTCGATTATCAATAAAAAATTTTTGAAAGTGAATGCAAATTATGTGTTTTATTTTTAAAAACCGCGAAATTTGAAACACGCTTTATAATATAGTGTGAAAGTTGAACAAAGTGTTTTATTTATTCCTTGGTGTTTCAGTTATCCCTTAGTGTAATGGAATTTCACAAAGTAATTACTTCAACAACCAACTATCTGAAGAAGTCAATGTATGGTGAAGTGACTGCTATATGCAGTACTTGAAAGTAATGAAAGAAAATTTGAGACAGATAAAGTGTGAATCGTGTCAAACTTTCGCCCTATTTTAGTTAAGTATTGTGTGACATTTTACTAAGAGAACGCTCAGCCCGACACAGTGTCTACAAGTTATTCAGCTGCATTACGAAAATTAGCGTTTCATGAGAAATGTGTTTCGTGCGTTTAGAGCAACTTATGGTCTACGTAATCGGCCCACCGAACGCACAATTCACTATACCACCGAAAAATTTGAAACGCAACTTTCATTACTGGATAATACGCGACCAAATAGACCATATCCAGCAAGTAGTGCAGAAAATATAGCGATGGCCGTAAGGAATCGATTCAACATAGATCTCAACAACTTGGCTTATCGTGTGCCATAACTTGACGTCTTTTACGTAAGCATCTTGGTTTAAAAGCATACAAAATTCATCTCGTTCAAGAATTGAAAGCGGCTGACCTTTCGATTCGTCACCGTTTCAGTTTGTGGGCTCTTAAAAAGCTTGATAAATTTGTTTTCGACCAAAATTTTGTTCAGCGATGAAGTTCACATCTGGCTTAATAGCTACGTCGATAAGCACAATTGCCGTACTTGGAGCGAAGAGCAACGAAGAGGTTCAAGAGCTGCCATTACATCTAGACAAAACCAGGTGTGGTTTATGTGTAAGTGGAATCATCAAAAATGACAGCCGCAACGTAACTGTGAATGGCCTCCATTATCGCGCCATGATAACGGATTGTTTGCTGCCTAAAATTGAAGCTCGTGATCCCGACAATATTTGGTTCCAGCAAGACGCCGCTGCTGGGCACACAACCCATGAAAGTGAAAATTGGTGAACAATTAATTTCACGTAATGGACCTGTGCAATGGCCATCTAGATCATGTGATATCACACCTTTAGACTTTTTCCATTGGGGCTACGTAAAGTACAGAGTCTACATGGATAACCCAGCTACGATTGAGCAATTGTAAGCCAACATTACTCGCGTTGTTCGCCAAATACCACTTGAAATGCTCGAACGCGTCATCGAAAATTGGAACTTAAGAATAGACCACGTTAGGCGCAGTTACGGTCAATATTTGAAGAAATTAAGTTTTAAAAAATAAATCTCAAAAATGGTTCTTTTATATGATAATAAAGAATACCCGATAAAATTGAAGTTTTCCTTTTTTTTTATTTTTAAAAGAAGTACCTCCTAATGAATCACCCCTTACAACAAGTTCAAATGTAAAATAGTTTCATTAACAATCAAAAAAGTGATGGAAAAGCTATATAATTTTATTGATATTAATAAACAAAAGACTAAATTTAGTAATTTCTGTTCACTATTTACTTACAAACGATTATCTGACAAAATGCTCATTGTTTAATTGACTGCTCTTTTTTACTGTATATTAATGAAGGTTCTATGAAAAACAGCAAAAATACTTCGTACATTTTCTAGAACCCAGTACAGAGTCTACATGGATAACCCAGCTACGATTGAGCAATTGGAAACTAATATTACTCGCGTCATTCGCCAAATAACACTTGAAATGCTCGAACGCGTCATCGAAAATTGGAACTTCAGAATGGACCATGTTAGGCGCAGTTACGGCCAGCATTTAAAGGAAATAGTTTTTAGAAAATAAATGTCATGGTGGTTCGATGTTAATAATTATGTATAAACATATAATTAAGTTATTTTACGATGGGAATTAAAGAAAACGTAACTGTGAATGGCCTCCGTTATCGCGCCATGGTAACGGACTGTTTGCTGCCTAAAATTGAAGCTCGCGATTTCGACAACATTTGGTTCCAGCAAGACGGCCCTACTGGGCACACAATCCATGAAAGCATGGCAGAGAACAAATCGGTGAACAATTAATTTCGAATCGTCACCGTTTCAGTCTTTGGGCTCTTGAAAAGCCCGAAGAAGATCCACTGTTTTCATCAAAGTTTTTGTTCAGCGATGGGACCATTTCTGGCTTAATGGCTACGTCAATAAGCACAATTGCCTGAATTGGAGTGAGAAGCAATCCGAAGAGGTTCAAGAGCTGTCATTACATCCAGACAAAACCACGGTTGGGTGTGGTTTATTGGTCAGTGGAATCATCAGTCCATATTTCTTCAAAAATATAGGCGGTTGCAACGTAACTGTGAATGGCACTCGTTATTGCGCCATGATAACGGACTATTTGCTGCCTAAAAGTGAAGCCCGCGATCTCGACAACGTTTGGTTTCAACAAGATGACACTACTTACCACACAACCGTGAGGGTACGGCTTTATTGACAGAAAAATTTGGTGAATATTTAATTTCACGTAATGGACCTGTGCAATGACCGCCTAAATCATGTGATATCACACCTTTAGACTTTTTCTATTGGGGCTACATAAAGTACAGGGTTTACATGGATAACCCAGTTACGATTGAGCAATTTTAAGCCAGCATTACTCGCTGTATTCGATTAAGTATTATTCGATCAAGTATTAATGGAATCGAAGTATACTGCCTGGTGATTTAATTGGTAGAGCAGCCGTCTAGAAAACGGTAGGTTGAGGTTCGAGTCCTTCTCCAGCGCAGAAATTTTTAATTGATTTCTGTGAATTTAATTAACAATGGAATAGCAGGAGATAAAAATTTTCATTAATTCTCATCGTAAAAGAACTTAATTATATGTTTATATATAATTATTAACATCGTAATAACTTGACTGAGGGTTTTAAATAAATATTAGATCTGTTTCCATAATGAGATTTATGACGTCAACGACTCGAAGTTGTACCGCCTGGTGGCTTAATTAGTAGAGCAGCCGTCTAGAAAACGGCAGGTAGAGGTTCGAGTCCTTCTCCAGCGCAGAAATTTGTAATTGATTTCCGTGAATTTAATTTCGTCGAGGTGGTTCTTTTGTATGATAATGAAGAATACCCGATAAAATTAAAATTTTTATTTTTTTAAATTAAAGTACCTTCAAATGAACCACCCCATATTAGTTACGTTATATATTTTTAGAAAAAAAAAATAAAACGTGTTTAAAATATTAATTCGAAAGTCATTCTATGCCCATTTATACTGCGAAAAAAGAAAACGAAGTCGTGAAATTACTAATATGCAATTATCCTGTCGTTACACAGTTAATTATTATTTAATGCTCTTGGAAAATCGATTCTTACATAAATCATTATATTAAAGCTATAACGCCATAAATTTAATATTTAATAATAACATAAGTGCCTATAATTTACTACCCCAGTCTATGTAAACACTGCAGTGCACACGTAGTTACAAGACAGTTTCACATTAGATAAATTTAATACAGATTAAATTGCTTATTGCAAGTGTTCTCCACTTCTTGAATTATGGACTAGGCACGGTTTCATTTCTTTTATTGTATTTTACGCGCTCCTTTTTTTTACTGTTTTCTAGATTAAAGGAAACAAGTTCGCATAATAGCCAGTAACACACACAACTCAGACACACACACACACTCAAACTCACACACGTACACGTGCTTTTAAATACATAGACAGAGACAGAAGTGGATCATCTTAGATTTTTCGAAGATAACAGGTGAACTATAATAGTTGGCTGTGGCTCGTGGCGTCATGCTTGGAAACAAATGACTGGCAGAGCGAGGATAATGCCGAGCGTTACCAACTGCTATTAAAATAATTACGATTGGTCTTCGCTTGTTCCTCCCGCTAATAATTCTGTTGTTTTGACAGTGCATTTGCTTTTTTTACCGTTGCGAATAATGCTTTTTTTAAAGACGCGCTGGCGGAAAATGCGCGAGAGTTAAGCAGACTCGGCTATAATTACTAGAAAGTTGTTTTTAATTTGGTTTTGTTTCAGGGAAAAAAAAATACGCCGAGCGGATCTTACGTAATAGACTTTTTCACGCTTTTCTTCTGTTTTTTACGTAACAAAATTTATATAAATTGGATTTCTACTATTTTGACAAATTAAATGTTGGAAATACAAATGTAGAAACACCTTCCAGAATTACGTAAATAACTTTATTTAATTATAACGGACATTGCAAGTTCTATTATAAAGAAAAGAATCCAACAATCTAGTTGCATAAGAGAAAATTGATATGAGGACTACTTAGATACTATCTAGTCAAGTCATAAATACTGGTACACAACTGAACGCACTCATTACGAATACACACTGGGCGCCTCCATTTCGTATTGATTGCGATTTGACAGTTGACATTTATGCTTCATTGTGACGTAAAAAGTTTTTGACATTAATTGTTTACAGTCATGGAATGGGGCGACATCGAAAATCGTATTGTTGTAGTTGACCAACTAAAATGCAACATGGAAAAAGGCGATATCTTTATGACGTTGCGACCGCTTGAAATCACTCGCAATTTTGTGTATCGTGCTGTGAAGTTGTTTGAGGATACTGGTGAAGTACGAGACCGTCAAAGATCCGGCCGTCCGCGCACTGTGAGAACTCCGAAAGCGATCAAAGTCGTGAAGAAACGAATCGACCGAAAACCGCTGCGAAAATAGAAAATCTTGTCGCGGGAAATGCAAATTTCGCAAAAATCCATATCTCGCATTATCAAAGAAGATTTGGGACTCAGCGCGTACAAGCGACACATTGAACACCTGCTCACGGCCGCGTTGAAGGAAAAACGCAAGCGAAAATCAAAAGCGTTACTCGGACGTTACACAGACGAATTCTGTTTACTGACGAGAAAATCTTCACCGTAGAAGAACCATTCAATAAACAGAACGATCGTGTGTATGCTCGGTCATCCAAAGAAGCATCCCAACTCATCCCGAGGGTTCAAAGAGACCACCATTCAGCGTCTGTAATGGTATGGTGGAGAGTGAGCTACGATGGCGTTACCAAGCTCCATTTTTACTAGAAAGGAGTAAAAACATCGGCCAAAGTATATCAATCGATCGTCTTGGAACCCATTGTGAAGCCTGTCAACCAATCAATATTCACCAATAAGTCATGGACTTGCCAGCAAGACTCTGCTCCAGCTCACAAAGCTAAAACGACTCAACTGTGGCTCAAAAACAACGTTACGGACATCATATCAACGGATGATTGGCCAGCTGGTAGTCCAGATCTCAACCCGTTGGATTACAAGATGTGGTCTGTATTAGAGGGCATAACTTGCTCTATTCGACACCCATATATTGAGTCGTTGAAGTGAGCACTTGTCCGTGCAGTGGACAATTTCCCCACGTATGAAGTACGTCTCGCGATCGTCTCAAGTCGTGCTGGAAGGCAAATGGAAGTCATTTCGAATAAGTTGTTCTAAGATTTGTAGCCATTGAATAACCCAATAAAAAAAAATTTTTTTAATATTAATTCGTTTTCATTGGGCGTCGATTTTTCTGTGTACCAATATTTATGACTATGAAAAATCTGTGTAGATGACGCCTACGCTCGTCTCCAATCTATTGAACAGCGTTTTCTCAGTTAAATTAGTTATAGTCAACCAAAGCTATTATAAAATAATGTTGGTGTATGAATATTGACGATTTGCTGTACCGCGTGTCCCATAGTATGATTGCCACTGCTTAATTATGTGCTACTGAAGCAGTTTCAATTTAATATCTAATGAACGAATGCTCAAAACTTTATCGTAACTGGGCTACAAGCATTTAAATATTTAAATAACACAACTAATGCAGCTATTACGTACGATTTTCAGTGAATATTTAGTGCGATACGAGGGTAGCCGTTTATATTTCGGGAACTGGTAACCCTGTTAGTGCTGCCGCCGATCTAATGACTGCATCGTGAACTTTATCATTTTTGACAATATATTTACCTTGACAGTTTTATTATCCGGTCGCTCTTTCTATTGTTGACAGTAACTCGAAAATTTTATGTCAGTGAAAAAATGGAATTAACTCGCAAACATTTTCGTGCAATTACTTTTCATGACTTTCGGCGTGAATTATCTCAATAAGAATGCATTGGCGAGCTGAATTCTTTATATGGTCATGAAACACTATCTGAAACTACAGTATATCGTTGGTATAATGAATTCAAACTTGGACCGCGTTCTTTGAACGATGAATTTAGTGAAGGTCGTCCCACAAATGTTGTTGTGTCGGAAAACATTAATGCAGTGTCTGAATTAATAATGCAAGACAGTCATGTGACATACCGTGAAATCGAGGCTTTTCTAGGTATTAGTAACACTAGCGTGCATGAAATCCTGCATGAACATTTAGCCGTTAAGAAACTATGTTCACGTTGGGTACCACATATTTTGACAACCGCTCAAGAAAGGACTCGCATCGATTGGTGCCAAGGAATGCACAAAAAATACAATGGCGGTGCTTCAAAGAACATTTATAAAGTCGACACTAGTGATAAATCTTGAATCTATACGTATGAGCCCGATAGTAAATAGCAGTCGACTGTATAGGTATTCCAAGATGAACCAAAACCAACAAAATTTGTTCGCGCTCGAAGCACATCAAAATAAATGGTCGCCTGTTTTTTCGGAAAAACCGGTCAAGTTGTAACCGTGCCTTTAGAGATTTGTGAAACGCTCAATTCCGTATGGTACACAACTATTTGTTTGCGAAAATTTTTTGAAAAAATAAGGAAAACAAACTGAAAACGACAGATTATTCTCCACTACGACAAAGCGAGCTCTCACAGGTCGGTTCAAACAATTGAATATTTGATCGGGCAAAACATTGAATTGATGAGTCATCCGCCGTACAGGCCTGATCTAGCAACCTGTGATTTCTTTTTCTTCCTACACGTGAAGAATAAACTTCGTGGTCAACGGTTTTGTACGCCGGAAGAGGCAGTTGAGGCATTCAAAACTCATATTTTAGAGATATCGCCTTCACAGCGACAGCAATGCTTTTCGGATTGGTTTAAACAAATGCAAAAGTACATTGATTTTCAAGGAGAATATTTTGAAAAGCAATAAAACTAGTTTCGATAATAAAAATTATTTTTGCTTGCTATTCCCAAAATATAAACGGCTACCCTCGTACATACATCGTCATGTATAGAACACGTTGATGTTCGAATTAAAATTGTGTAAAACATTTATATATTTTATTTAATTATATAGGACTTCTAAGCCAAGGGGTACGATAAGTTCCTGTTTTATTTATTTTACTGTAATATTTTTATTATAAAAGCACAGCTTACCTTGAAAAAGAAGACATGAAAAAACGAATATGAATATGGGCAAAATGCTAAGGTAACAATCAGCATGTGTAGCTTATAAACAACAGAAAATATTTAATCACTGAAGGTTGAAATATAACCCCTTGCCACATTAATTTTCGAATTCTATATACGTATTTCGACAACTAAGTTGTCACCATCAGCAGATAATTAGAAAGTGTCGCACCTGGTAAACCATGGCGAAAAACACCAGTACGAAAACAAACTCCGTACGATCCGTGCCGTTAAGAACCAAAGTGTACACTGTATATTCGTTTCACAAGTTTTTAAAAATTATTTTACTTAACCTAGGATGAAATACATTGAAAAAGGAACACGGACATGACCGATAAGTACCTACATGTGATTTACTACACTTCCCTTTTCTGTCAATTTGGCAGACCGAGAAGAGACGACTGATTCGGAACCCCGTCGTTGTTTAACACATGGTCTCTATTCTTCAAAATGTACGTACTTTCATATATATCTAATTCGCGATTATTATACACGTTCTTAATCAAATGCAAGCAGTCAGCGTTAACACTATGATTACAGTCCAATATATGTTTTGCTAAACTCGATTTTTCCGGCCGGTTGAATTTTATATGCGCGATGTGTTCTTTGTATCGGGTTTTTATCGATCGTTTTGTTTGGCCGATGTATTATTTACAACAATCTAAACATTCAATGCTATATATTCCCGATTTCTTGTTATCATCGACTTTGTCTTTCGCATTTCCTAAAAGGGATTTTACAAGTGTACGAGGGAGCGTTTTTATATTCGCGGAATGGGGGACAAGGGGTGGAAATAAAAAAACCAAATTATTTTTCCTTTTCAATATATTCACCTGCAAGACGGATACATTTTCCACATCTTTCAAATAATTTATTTATACCCTCATAAAAAAATGATTTCTCTTTATCTGCAAAATACGCCGAAACTGCCTCCTTGACTTCATCATCGGCAGTAAATTTTTTACCCTGCAGCTCTTTTTCATTTTCGGAAACAGGTAATAATCACTCGGGGCCAGGTCTGGGCTGTAGGGTGGGTGATTTTTCGAAGCCCACCTTATGCAGGGTAGCTAACGCAACGCGGCTCTTGTGGACGGGCGCGTTGTCGTGCAAAAGCAGAACACCTTTTGTCAATTTTCCCCGTCTTTTCTCTTTAATAGCTTCTTTTAGTCGCTCTAATATTGAAGCGTAATATTCTCCGGTTATAGAAACACCTTTATCTTTATAATCAATCAACAATATTCCTTCCGAGTCCCAAAATACCGTTGCCATGAGTTTCCCAGCTGATTGTGACACTTTAAATTGCTTGGGAGGTGCTGTGCCCTTTTTATGCCACTGCATGGAGTCTTGTTTGGACTCAAGTTCATAATGATGAACCCAAGTTTCGTCTCCAGTAACAATTCCACTCAATACACCATCCTTGTCTTCATTACAGAGGTCCAAAAATGCACGCGAACACTCTACGCGCTGTTGTTTTTGCGGCGGCGTGAGCATTCTCGGCACCCATCTTGCGCTGACCTTAGACATGCCAAGATGATCGTGTAGGATTTTAAAAATTGTTGTATCGGATACTCCAACCATTTCTGCGAGTTGTTTCTTCTTTAGTCGAGCATCCTCGAGTACAATTTGTTCAACTTTTTGGATAAGTGCTGGCGTGGGCACCTCAATGCTCCTGCCCGGCTTCGGGTCGTCTTCAAGGAATTCCCTTCCTTGTATAAATAAACTATGCCACTTGTACACCATGGTTTTTCCTGGACAAGAGTCGCCGTAAACCAATGACATCTCATTCATTATGGTCGCGACTGATTTTTCTTGCCTGGTAAGGAACTTTATAACGGCACGATATTCGATTTTTTCCATATTTCACTTTTCACTCCTGATTATGTTACTTGGTTGACGATAGCTCAAAGACTAACTGAGACTTTACAAAGTCTCGATTCTAGCATACTCAATGACAAATGAAATGCCATTGAGATCGCATTTAAATTTACTAAATTCAGTTATCTGATAATCATCATTAACAGAGTCATTACATTATTGATTGCCGCTTAACTCGAAGATCAAATTCTTAACCAATTTAACTCGAATTCGAAGAATTTCTCAGTGCAATTTTTCACGTCGTTTCCACACCAACAGTATATATAGTATTTCCTCTACAATTCCAATTTTTTTCCCGTTCAAGTGATCGACCCGACATCGACGGAAAGATGAACAGCTGTACGACAGAACGATTTACAATTTAAGACAACAACTTTTTCCGCGCAAATAAAATGTTAATCGTACAATTCACGATGGTGCCTTATTTATAGGAGCGCTGAGACCCGCGCGTCGAATAGAAATCACCCGATTTAAACGCGGACTGCGCGTGTGTTCTCGCTGGCCGTCGGCTGTTCGCTTTTTTGTCGCCGTCGCTAGCCTGGCGGACAACGAAAACCACAATGATAAAAGTCGACGTTTCGGATTGACCGCGTCTCGGACTTAACGTCGATTATTATGATATCAATCCCTTGCATCCGAATGTGATAACCATTTGGAATACGAATGCGTTTGTACTATTTTTTAAAGACGGTCGTATAGTCTCCTAACGTTAAATTATTTTAGTACCTACAGGTTTAGTTTGTAATTCAATTGTTTTTGTGTCTATCGTAATACTAAAAGCGAACTATATACGAAGACTTATAATGAATTCTTCATTATAATGTAAGTGTTATGTAATTGTGTACTTAATACATTGTTTCCAAAGCAGAATTAGTTATGTGAAGACCTCAAAACAATAAGAAATACTAATCAAAAAAGTAACTACAAAATCATTGGTTTTCGCTTCTGAATTATTTCGTAAAGAAGGAGAAATATTTGATTACATTGGATTATTCGAATAGTGATGATACTAATCTTTGCTCTAAGTTCAAATGCTGGAATCATTCACATTTATTTCTATGCTAGGGAATATAGGAATTGTGAGTTTCTTCATTATTTTGGAAAAAGAATTGAGCGAGTTGAATGACTGGAATTTTCCGAAAAGTTGAAAATGAAGATATCCATTTTCTTTACATATATATATATATATATATATATATATATATATATATATATTGGTAAGGGCAATAAAGGAAGATCGTGGCAAGATACGAACACGAACGAAGGTTAGTAAACCTGAAGGTAATAAAGATGGATTTATTGAAAACGCAAGTTTAATATCTCTTTCGGTAACAGCGACAACTGATTATCATTGTGAAATGAACAGTGTTAAGTTTACAAGATTAATTCCAAATCTACAGTATATTACTTGAAAAGCAGCCATGGCAAAATTGGAATAAAACAATATGATTGGTTGAATAATAACATCGATCACGAACCTACGTTGAGAAAATGTGAGCTATTCGAAGTATCAAAGCGGCATAAAAAGCAAAAGGTGTATGATATAGATGAATTGATAAGAGAAGCTGACCACGAAGTACGAGGATAATTTGACAAGTAGTGAGAATGACACATAGGTGGCGCTCTAATTGGTAAAACAAATGCACTGTAATTTAGGGTGCCTATTTATATGTTTACATTCCGATATTTAGATAAACCGGTTGATTAGATATTTTTGATAGCTGATTGAAAAAGAAGCAACACGTCGTTTTGTTAAAATGGAACAAGCAGAGTATCGTGCGGTGATTAAATACTACGTAATTAAAAGTATGAAAGCGACCGAAATAAAAGATGAGTTACTCGAAACATTAGGTGAATCTGCTCCAACATCCGCCGCAATAAGTAGATGGGTAAATGAACTTAAACGTGATAGACAAGCTGTGTTGATGAAGCGCGCTCTGAAGCACCCAAAATCGAGACTTCTAAGTAAATGATTATAGAAATCCATAATATTATTACACAAGATCGACGACTGAAAGCGAGAGATATAGCAGACATGGTAAACATTTCAACAGAACCACATTTTAACGAAAGAATTGGGCCTTTCCAAGCTTTCGGAAAGATGGGTGCCGCGATTGCTTACGACTGATCAAAAGTTCACTCGTTTGCGCATTTCCAATGAGTGTTTGGACTACTACAGTATACTCGAAACTAAACAACAGTCGAAACAATGGTTAGAACGTGGTTCTGCACCTCCAAAGAAAGCGAAAACCACTTTATCGGCAAACAAGGTGATGGTATCAATTTTTCGGGATTCAAAGGGCATTTTTCTCATTGATTCAGAAAGATGCTACATTAAACGGACAATATTATGCAGAACTTCTAGAAAAATTAAGTGTTGAGATTCGTGCTAAACGGTCAGGAATGGCAAAGAAAAAAATTCTGTTTCACCAAGACAACGCTCCCTCGCATACCAACACAGTTGTGATGTCCAAAATCCACGAGTTGCATTTCCAATTAGTACCGCATGCGCCTTATTCGCCGGATCTAGGCCCTTCCCACTTCCACCTTTTTCCAAAATTGAAAACGGCACTAGGTGGAAAGATATTTTCGTCTAACGACGAGCTTATCATCTTCGTAAATGAGTATTTTGCAAGCCTTCCGGAATCTCATTTTAGAGAGGGCGTTGGAGCACCGTTGGAATAAATGTATTGCTCTTTTAGGAGAATATATTGAAAGATAAAAATTATTTCGTATTTAAAAAATTCGTTTTTCTTTTCCATTCTCACTGCCTGTCAAACTACCCTCGTACTCTGAATTCCACCATACTATTGTGAATTCAATGTAGTCGAACTCGTTTGGGCACGTGCAAAAACGTACTACAATAAACATGTTGAAGGAGAATATGGAGATGAAAATGTTTTAAAAATATGGCAGCAATCTTTAAATACGTGCACACCTTATTTTGGAGTGTAATGAAAACACAAATTCGTCTTCGTTTGTTTTTACGAAGACGAATTTGTGTTTTGTGTAAATACTGGTTCAGAATACCGATGAAGACATGGACAGTGAATAAACTATATTGGACTATTTATTTTTATCTAGTCTCATGTTAAAATTTAAAATGTTATATATATATATATATATATATATATATAGTAGTATAAGGTTTTCTTCTTTTTGTGGTTTTTTGCGGCAGTGTTAGTTAATTATTCAATTTTTTTTACGTTTCGGCAATATATATACTGCCTTCTTCAGAATTTATTCAATATATATGCCTCACCAAACTCTAAAACATCCCCAATATTGTCTTAAAGTATGTCATCTGTATAAAACAAATTTTTCTTTTTTTTTTGGTTTTAGAGGCGATCAATTATATCATATTATTGTCTATATTTTGTATGTATTTTAGTTGTGCACATCGTTGAAGTCAAGTGGTGTGTATATATTCATATATATATATATATATATATATATATATATATATATATATATATATATATATATATATACATATACACTTTCCTACAATACATCCCTGCACCCCGGAAAGGGCGCGCATCTCTAATTATAACTCAAAAAAAATTCGATACATGAAATTATTCTCCATAGTTACATAATTGATCAATCTATCTATCAAATTTAATATCTTTAAAATCAGCTTTGCACCGTACTACTACCAAACGTTTATTGCTTCTTTCCACAAAATTATAGTTAGAAAACAATCGTAAAGCCATTACCGCAAATAAAACGTACAACTTTACTGTCAAATGAACCACATTATGAACTCAAAGCCACGACAGCTAATACAGAGATTTACTTAAAATATAGGTATCCAAACTGCTCTAAGTAACACTTTGATATTTCATTTACAATCCAACTTCTACTGCAGAAAGAACAGAGAACATACTTACGTATATGTATGTACGTGTATGTGAAAAGTACGGACATTCTATCTTTATACGTTAGAAGGAGAACCGACAATAAATTTCATTATGTCTAGTGACTTTTCACTAGAAACTTAATACCTCGAAAAGAAAAATAAATGTTCTTTCTCTTAGGGCATTTGAGAGTCTTTTTCCGCAAGTAATAACAATGTAACCGTGGCCACCTACAATCTCACGCTCTGAAACTAGTTATTAGGTCTCCTAGCGTTAGCTGGTGCAATCCTACTAGTATGAATGTATTGTTTAATATATCACCACTGTTCTACCATCTTTATTAAATCATTAAAAATAATAACTACTAAACTATATATAATATATATATATATATATATATATATATATATATATATACTAGAATCTACACAAATTTTTTTTTGAGTCGTTTTGTATAAAAAATTGTGACGAATAAATCATAAGGTTTTCCGACGCGTGAGCATGCCACATAGAGCTGCCCATGTGAGGAACATGGATTCTCCAAATTTAATCCACACACTTGCAACGATTGTCCTTGTGCTTTGTTGATAGTCATTGCGAAAGCGAGTCGTATCGGGAACTGCAAACGTTTGAATTCGAATGGCATATGTGTCGAGATCATTGGGATTTGTGGCAACAGTACGTCTTCACCTTTGAATTTTCCAGTCAAAATTGTTGCCTCGATAACATTGTTCATCATTTTCTTGACTGAGAGTCTGGTTCCGTTGCAAAATCGTGGTGGATTTATGTTTCGAAGAAGAATGATGGGTACGCCAATTTTCAATGTAAGAACGTGCGGTGGCATGCCTGGCAAATCAAGCGAATTCAAGAATTCAGTTGGATAGTCGACAACTTCGTCTTGATTCACTACAGTATCGATGGACTTATATGTTGTCGTTTCGCCGGGTATTCTATTCTGAATGGTGAAGTTGATGGTATTGACATCGATGTTTTTGGTCGCTAATATAGCACGCGTACTGAGCCACTGATGATTTTTGTAGTTCTGCGCAATGTTTGGGAAAACTTTTTGCACCAATTCATCTATGCTTTCTGCGATCTTACAGAAGTTTGCTGGCAATGTGATACATTGCGTAGATTCATCAATTTGCATTCGCCCATTTCCAATATCAATTAATTGTTTTGTTCAATGTGAGCAGGACATGAATTTCACAATTTATATAAATTCTTATGTCACCCGCAACTCGAAACGTTATTATTCGTTCGCTGTTTTCGTTTCAATTCAAATCAGCATGAATTATCACGGCAATATATGAAATTCATTGTAATAGCAGTGGCGCCATCTGTCGAAAATTGGTCGCACCAACTTAGAAACCTTCGTGGGCTCATGCACAACAACTTTGCTAAAGATCATCACATGATCAAATGCATAGTTTACGATTCTATAAAGGCCATACAGACAAACATTCATTTATATATATATATAGATATTATCATGATATAAATAGGGAAGAAATATTGTAATTATGAGTTCAGTAATAATTATAAACATTTTAAAAAGTTTTCGAAGAATCTCGTACATAAACGAAAGGAAATTCCATACAAAACGTATAAAATTAGTTATGTGTTACCATGGAAGATAAATTAAAACTAATTTTTTTCTTTTAAACACAATAATACTTCTATTTAATGATAATTTCAAAAGTATATATTTAAAAGTTCTTTTGTTCAATACAATTAAGCCCCACATAATTTGTAAATATTTCTAATCATAGTAGAATAAAAGTATTATATCTCGATGAATAGTTGCACATGGAATCCAAGAATCTAAAAGAAAAACATGATTAGAATCAATTCACAAAAATAATAATGATATGTCACTGTCATAAGTAAAAGGCAATTGTAAAATCTAACAACTAATGTAATTTAAAATATAATATCCAGATACGAGGGTGGTCCCAGAAGTACCCGACCCAACAAAGAAAACACAAAAATTTTGGAAAGAAATGTATTTGTTTTTCAACAATCTCCTTTCGGTTCTGTACACTTTTCCCAGTGATCTTCAATAAGTTCGACGTCCTTTTTATAATAAGAACTGTCTTGCTCCTCAAAATAGCCATTAACTGCCGACATCACTTCTTCATCGTTGGGAAATCTTTGACCACTGAGCCATTTTTTTAAGTTTGGGAACAGAAAATAATCCGAGGGGGCTAAATCTGGCGAATTGGGTGCATGAGGTAGCAATTTTGGCCATTGCAATAACCGATTTGTGAGCTGGTACATTGTCTTGATGAAATATCAAGACAATGTCATCTTCTTAGCCAAATGCGGCCGTTTTTGCTTGATTTCTTCGCTCGAACGTTGCAATAAGTTCGCATAATACTCGCCGTTGATAGTTCTTCCTTTTTCAAGATAGTCAATGAAAATTATTCCACGCACATCCCGAAAAACCGATGCCATGACCTTGCCTGGAGATGAAACGGTTTTCGCCTTGTTTGGAGCCGGTTCTCTTTTTTGAGTCCATTGTTTTGATTGTTCTTTTGACTTGAGTGTAAAGTGATGGACTTATGTTTCATCGATGGCTATGAAACGGCGCAAACATTCTGCTTTATAACTGTGAAAATTCGCTAAACACTCATTTGAAACATCTTCACGACACTGTTTTTGCTCGAGTGTGAGCAAACGCGTCACCCATGTTGCACACAGCTTTCTCATGTTCAAATTTTCAGAAAGTATGCGATGTACCCTACTTTTTGAAATGCCTACAATGTCTGCTAGCTCGCGCACTTTCAGTCGACGATCAACCAGTACCGCTTTGTGGACCTTCTTCACCATCTCTGGAGTCGTCATTTGGTTGACCATTACGATGCTCATCTTGGCAGCTCATGCGGCCTCGTTTAAACTCTGCTACCCAATATTTCACTATTGTAAACAAAGGAGCAGACAGGAGTAGAATTCAGTTCAGCTTTTATATCGGTTGGGCTGAGGCATTTCAAATAAAAGTATTGTATCACGGAACGATGACCAATTTTCTCCATTTTTAATATCCGCAAAATACAATGCGAAAGTATATCCTCACGTTTCATAATTATTTACTGTTGTGCGGAGTGAAGTTAATACGTGTATATGCATTTAATACTACCCAAACGGCAGGACAGAGAAATTGCAGTTTTAAGCTATTTGTTATCAGGTCGAAAATGTAAACAAACTCGTGTGCTATTGGAATTGCACACTATCCACACCCTTGTTCGTTTTTTTAACGAAACATGTAAAAGCTCCCGTTCCAGTTTAATATCGTTACGGCTTGACTTCAAAATATAGAGCAACAATTGCGATTTAGATAGTAAACCTTTTTGTGATTTAAAGCATCTGCAACAATACCAGTTTCATCGAATTTTCTTACCAGATCATGAATACAATTAACACTTTGTACATAATGGTGACCAAACTATTTTACTAATTTTCGTAAAGTGGCTACCTTTAATGATTACTTTTCATAAAAATTTTCACAATGCACATGCGCCGGTCAACAGTGTAACGTAATTAAATCATATTACTTCGCAAACATAACCTCATAATTTCGGCATTCTCAACATGACAGTTTCCAAATGGCGAGTAATTCAAATCAGTCAGTTACATGCGACTCGTCACGTACATTTCAAGAACAGTTGCTCTTATAAACAATAACTTTGCGGTCGAACTAATTTCGCCTTTAGATTTGTAACAAATTCATCAAATATTAACGCAACACCAGCTAGCGTTTCCTGTTTGTTTTCTAGAGCTAGAAGTAATTTACGTTAATTCAACATAATGCCACTGATTTGGAAAATAATGGCCTGTAATTCGACACCTTTTATCGGTGGCAACGACGCGACACTTATTACGAGAACAAAAGTAAATCACCAGAACGAAATTTCCTTATTTTATACCATCTCTCCGGGGTCCATGTAGTAAATTAAAAGAGACAAAACGAGTAGGAAAAAAATAAAAAATTAGACGACGAGATTGGGAAGGATAGGAGGTAGAAGAAGCGGCCAGCAAAATTCATTCAATAACCCAATATATACCTAAACGAACACGAACAATAACGCACTCATTAGATATTTATTTACAGCTAGTTTATTTTTGATTATATCCCCCGTATTAGTTCTATGCCAGTGAGCGCTGCTGTTTACCCGGCCAACTGAGCAATATATTCTCACCTGTCGGCGACCACCGCTTCGGACACGGTTAATTTGTACGGTGATCGCCGATTGTTTTTTGTGGAGATCAAAGATGGCGCCGCTATTGTTGCCTAACACTCGATTGGACATCGTTCAAGCAGCAAACGATCGCGGTTTCCACGACTGCATGAAGAAGTGTACATCATCGGAATCGAAATAGAAGAAGAGGAACAGAACGATTACAGAAGAAGTCTTCGTGTTTTTGAATGCGTGGTGGCATAGACGAGAGGTGATTGAAATGGTAGAAGACGGAGAAGTCACCTGATGTTCTGTTTTATTTAATTCTTTTTTTTTCGCCTTCATTGGTCGTGTCATCTCTTCACCAAATTACTGTTTATTTATAGAAACGGGTGTGAACATGAAGGTGAGGAGAAAAAAAGGACCGGGCAAAAAAAGCAATTGAAAATTCGTCTCCTTTTACCGTTCCAAGTAATTTGAAATAATTTATTTGGATGTGTTTTAATTAAGGGAAGGAGAAACTCGTTCCCACGATTACAATTGGCCTCTTAACTGAAAAGAAATGACAACAAAATTTAGTCAATAATAATATTGGAATTGAATAAAAAACAGGTAGTGATTTGAAAAGATTTTTATTAAACTCATCTAGAAAATTGCTAATTTATCTTAGAATAGCTCAATGTTACAAATCCAAATTACTTCTTTTACGTTTTTCACCTTCATACCTATCCCATGTATGTAGTTCTTCGTAATTCAAATACAATTTTTACAAAATTTTCATTGTAATACCAATAAATAATAGAATCAATCATTAAAATATGAATTGAGGAACCATACTACACTGCTCAAAACAATTAGAGGATATTTGGAATTAACAAAATAAATAAATAATATAGGGTGTTTTTTTTAAGAGCTTGAGAACTTGAAACGATAATACGAGACAGAAATATTGTTGGAATGAAATTTTTTTTATTATAATCTGGTAGATAAGTTCATGGCATTTGTTTTTTAAATATGATTTCCGGCATATGTCCGCCGCGGCTACGAGTTACATGATCCATTCGATCAATCCAATTTTTGACTACTTTTCCCAATAGATCTGGCTGTATGGCGTCAATGGTGGCTTGAATATTGGTTTCCAATGCTTCGTTTGTCGGCATGAACCAATGACTTAACATATCCCCATAAAAAGTAATCCAGAGGCGTTAAATCGCACGAACGAGGGGGCCAATGAACAGGACCGCCTCTGCAAATAAAGTTGTCACCAAATTGATTTTGCAATAAATCGATTGTTAAGCGCGGTGTATGGCAAGTTGCGCCGTCTTGTTGAAACCAAATGTCGCCGATGTTTAGCTGATTAATTTTTGGAAACAAAAATTCTGTTAGCATGATGACTCGATAGCACTCGCCATTCACCGTAACGACAGCTCCTTCCTCATTTCGAAAGAAATAAGGACCGATAATGCCGCCAGCGTGTAAACCGTACCAATCCGTGCATTTTAATGAATGTAATGATGATTCGTTACTGGCTTGAGGATTCTCTTCGCTCCAAATATGGCAATTTTTCTTAGTGACCTAGCTATTTAACCATCCATGAGCTTCATCACTAAGCACAATTCTTCGATAAAAATGCGCATCTTCGGCCAGTTTCAAATGAGCCCAATCAGCAAAAATACGACGCAAGCGATGGTCGTTTGTCTTCAATTCTTACACAAGCTGTATTTTATAGGCACGTAAGCCAAGATCCTTACGTAAAATTTTCCACGTAGTCGAAGGACAAAGGCCATCAAGTTGAGAACGACGATAAATCGACATTTCGGCGTCTTCTTCAATATTTTGCGCTACAGCAACAATATTCTCTTCGGTACGCACATTTCTTTGCCTGGTTGATGATTTTGAATCGATATGAGTAAAATTAGTGCGAAAATGATCACTGACTGCACGAATTGCTTGCTCACTAAGTCGTTTATGTTGATCGTAAAATGGACGAAGTGCTCCATGAACTTCGCGAGCAGATTTATTTTTTGTAAAGTAAATTTCTACAATTTGGAAGCGTCGTTCTGGCGTTAAACGATTCATGATGACTTGCCAAACCTTGCTGAATAGAAATGTCAACACAGTTTGACATTATCAGCTGTCAAACCATAGTTATCGACATCGATAATTCACATGCAGCTTAAAAAACACCCATTATAAGACGCGAATATTTTTATATTGCAACAATATCGCTTTTAAACAAGAAACAGAATGCATTGACAGCTTTCAATAAATGTATAAAAGCACGTATGCGAGCGATCTCGACTACGGTTCGATCTTACCATTTTCTGTATCATAGCTAATTTTTTAACTGTAATTACGGGTAATAATGGAAAGGCAACACGATTTGACTCATGTACAGGTTTAGAAAGCCATAGGTTAATTGAAAGGTGGACAGAAACAGCAAGCTGTTGCTAAAGTTTTTACAGTTAGCCAAAGTGTGATTTTGCGTTTGTGGAATCGATTTTTCGAAACTAGAGATGTTCAGAGAAGACAAGGACAAGGACCCCGGCATCAATAACACCAAAAGATGATCAATACCCAACAGTATTTGCACGTAGAAACCGCACTCATAACGCAACACAGCTTAGAAATGAACATACAGTTGCTACAACAAAAGTTGTATCGACAATAAGAATCGTCTTCATAACGTTGGTATGTATGCTCCAAAACCACTAGTATGCGTTCCACTAACTGCTCTTCATAAAATGTCGCAAAGGATATGGTCTGAGCAGCATAGAAATTGGAATCACGATGACTGGGCACAAGTATTGTTTTGTGATAAATCTAGATTCCCCCTAAATCGCGATAATAGCCTATTTTAATTTAGCATGAAGCTAGAACACGTAATCATCCACGACTTGTTCGAGAAAGCCCGCAGTATGAAGATGGAAGTGTAATGGTATGGGCTGGGATAAGCGCAGGAGGTCATATAGAACTTTATGCTATATAGAATAGCAACCTGACTGCTCAGAGGTAACTGAATGAAATTATGAGTTTCATTGTTCTTCCGTACACTGGCGCTATGGGTTAAAGATTCCTTTTAATGAGTGACAATGCTCGTCCACATCGTGCAAACATCGAGAACAACTGAATTGAACAATTGAGAATCAATAGAATGGACTGGGCGGCAAATTCTCCTGATGGTAATCCTATCGAACATGCTCGGGATGCTTTAGGAAGACGTGTTGCAGCAAGAAATATGCCACCGCGTACAATTCGGAAACTACAAATTACTCTGATATAGGAATAGAATAATATTCCACAAGAATTTTTTGATGTCCCGATTCAATCAATGCCGATGAGATATCAAACCTTTATTGCCGTTGGTAGGGATCATACACATTATTAACACGTTATTATTAATAAAACTTCTTATAAAGTCTCATAATTGTGTATTCATTTAATGATATTTATTGACTCTAGTGCCTTAGCAGCTTTATAATATGCACAAACAAATTCAAACAGGTCAATGCGTTCGATTTCTCATTTAGAAAGTTGTAATTAAATATAAAAATATTTGCAAGGTGCTACATTTTTTATTTATTTATCCTATTTCCATTTATCCAAATATCCCCTAATTGTTTTGAGCATTGTAGAAAGAGAAGACATATTGCAATGTAACCCTCAAGGGCTTAAGCCAAGAAGACAGCATTAGAGCAGTACAAGAATAGAGTTCCCGGGGAGTCGAGGTATAACATACGTTCCTCTGGAAACCCTCGGACGGATCCCACCCTTACCCCTACACCTAGGAAAGAGCATGCGAAAGATTCAAAGCGAGAACTCATGGAGAAAATGAACCAGAAAAACAAGATGCACTATAGTAGGAAAATTTGATGGAGCCCGTGGTTGATTAACTTAATCACTGAAGATTGATATGCAACCCCTTTCTCCACATTAATTCTCGTATTCCATATACGTATTTCGTCAACTAACTTGTTATCATCCTGAGATAATTAAACTGGAAACTGGAATTGGAAGCTACGGCAAAAATTCACACGGAACAAAGTCCGTATAAGGTCTGTACCGTCGAACGCCACACTAAGTACGAGCATAGTTTGACAAGTAGTGAGAATAACACACAGATGGCGCTCTAATTGGTAAAACAAATGCACTGTAATTTAGGTTGCCTCTTTATATGTTTACATTCCGATATATAGATAAATCGGTTGTTTAGTTTATTTTTGACAGCTGATTGAAAAAGAAGCAACACGTCGTTTTGTTAAAATGAAAAAAGCAAAGTATCGTCCGGTGATTAAATACTTCGTAATTAAGGGTACGAAAGCTACCGAAATAAAAGACGAGTTACGGGAAACATTAGGTGAATCTGCTCCATCATCCGCCACAATAAGTAAATGGGTAAATGAATTTAAACGTGGTAGAACAAGCTGTGTTAATGAAGCGCGCTCTGGAGCACCCAAAATCGTGATTTCTAAGGAAATGATTATAAAAATCCATAATATTATTACGCAAGATCGACGAGCCAAAGTGAAACAGATAGCAGACATGGTAAGCATTTCAACTGAACGCGTACACCACATTTTAACGAAAGAATTGGGCCTTTCCAAGCTTTCGGCAAGATGGGTGCCGCGATTGCTTACGACTGATCAAAAGTTCACTCGCTTGCGCATTTCCAATGAGTGTTTGGACCTTTATAAGCGGAATTCGGTTGATTTTTGTAGGCGATTTGTTACTTACGATGAAACTTGGATACACTACAGTACACCCAAAACTAAACAACAGTCGAAACAATGGTTAGAACATGGTACTGCACCTCCAAAAAAAGCGAAAACCACTTTATCGGCAAACAAGGTGATGGCATCAATTTTTTGGGATTCAATGGGCATTTTGCCCATTGCATTTCTAATTAGTAGCGCATGCGCCTTATTCGCCGGATCTAGCCCCTTGCGACTTCCACCTTTTTCCAAAATTGAAAACGGCACTAGGTGGAAAGAAATTTTCGTCTAACGACGAGCTTATCATCTTCGTAAACGAGTATTTTCCAAGCCTTCCGGAATCGCATTTTAGAGATGTCATAAGGGCATTGGAGCACCGTTGTAATAAATGTATTGCTCTTTTAGGAGAATATATTGAAAAATAAAAATTATTTTGTATTTAAAAAATTCGTTTTTCTTTTCCATTTTCACTACTTGTCAAACTACCCTCGTATGTATTTCGACGGTACAGATCGTGCACGGAATTTATTTCGTGCGGTTTTTCGTTGTAATTTCCGGGCGCGACGCTGTCTAATTATCTTCTGATGATGACGATTTAGTTGTAGAAAGACGAAAATTAATGTGGAAAGGGGTTATATATCAACCTTCAGTGATTAATGTTATTTTAATATATTTGTCTTGTTGTAGGCATAGAACATAGAAGTATCAGATATTAATTCTTATGAGCTTACCGTTCACTAACATGCATTAACAATAATTGCAGCTTTTTACCGTAAATAAGGTCGCGAACGGAATATCTATTAAAACAGCTATTTTTTTCGAAACGTAGGTAAATTTTTCCTCCTGTTGTAAAATACCTAAGTAACCGATACCATTAAATTAATAGTGCAGTAAAGTTTTATGGTGTACATAAATTGAACCGTTCCGTAGATAATAATGAAGATTGGAAAATATTATTAAACAAGCTACTACAACAAGCGGTCGACATATCGCGACATTAATACGAATAATGATAGTTTTATTAGTGTTTTAGAATGGACATTCAGGTGTACTCACGAACTGATATTTTTGTATTTATAATATATTAAATTTAATTACATTATATGATCAATAAATAGCGAAGATGCGTTCTGCGTTCTTAATATTTTTTGCAATCGGCGGCAATATTCCGCGATATCGATAAAAGGCTAAGGATATTGAGTGATAGACGTGGAAAATTTCCTTCATATACTGAGGAAACTTGAATTTGATGGAGCCTGTGGTTGATTAACTTAATCACTAAGGTTGATATATAACCCCTTTCCACATTAACTTTTGTAATTCTGTATACGCATTTCGACAACCAAGTTGTTATCATCAGCAGATAATTGCAAAGTGTCGCACCTGGTAAACCACGGCGAAAAATATCTGTACGAAAACAAACTCCGTACGCGATCCGCAGAGTGTATATCTTGGTTGTCGAAATGCGTATACAGAATTACAAAAGTTAATGTGGAAAGGGGTTATATATCAACCTTAGTGATTAACTGAGGAAACTTGTCTGATATTCTATCATTAAAACGAGATCATTTTATAATAATTTTATATCATATGTCTAATATTCGCTCCGATATATGATAATAAAAATAAGCCATTTTTAAAAAGGCAAACTACTAATCTGGTACGTAGACTTCCGCGGTCATGGTCCTTGTTATCTGCCTCTCGGCTTCCGGACTGAAACCGCGTCACTTGTATATCTGCCATTACCCATATATAAACCCGTCCACCATCGACTTACACCAGTTTCAGTGCAGTAGTTGAGCCCTGAAGATGTCCCATACAAATGGGTACGAAACGTCGATTGATATACAAGTGATGCGGTTCCAGTCCAGAAGCCCAGAAGCAGATAGGCAAACCACTATTTAAAAACTCGTTAAAATGATTAAAGAATTATTCAAAACGGTAAATAATACTCCTTTCGACAACAATGTTCGTATTCTGTATACGCATTTCGACAAATAAGTTGTCGTCATTAGCAGATAATTAATCAGAGTGTTGCACCTGGATCCGCAGTAAAAATAGCAAAGAAACAAAATCCGTATCAGACATTCGCCGCCAACAGCCAAACACACACTGTAGATTTATTTCACATTATTTAAAATGTACGTCTTGAAACTAAACACTTATCTTAAAATGCAACGCCTGTTAACACATGCGAAACGGTGGTTTTCTTTTCCAGGAATTCAAATAGACAAGAATATATTATTGGACCCTTATCGGTGTTAACACATAGTTCCTGCTTTTGGAAATATACATATATGCTTTCATAGCTATCTTATTCATGATGATTATTTATATTTTTGAATAAAAATAGACAATCTGCTACTACATTATGATTACACAGGGTAACAAAATGAAAAAAAAAATTTGGTGCCGAAAATCTAACATCTGATTTTAGATGTTTTTAATGTGCTGATTCCAAAAATGCCACCAGATTTTTTCTATCAGCTCTAGTTTTTGAGATACAGGTTACAGGTTAATTGATATTTTTTTCTGATAAAGGACAACAAATAAAGAGATAAATATGTACTTAATCGTCAATATGGCTCAATTCCTATTGGTCATTTTACTACCATGAAGGAAGAATATGAAACAATTGCATTAGTTTTAAGAAAAATCAAATACGAAGAACATCAGTGGGCAATTTGTGTCGATTTAAAAATGGTTAACTTCCTCCTTGGACAGCAGAGTGGTTATACAAAATATCCTTGTTTTTTGTGCCTTTGGGACAGCAGAGATAAAAATGAGCACTGGGTTAAAAAAAATGGCCTTCAAGAGATGTCATGATTCAAGGAAAACAAAACGTGATCAACGAACCTTTGGTTGCAAGAGAAAAAATCTTACTTCCGCCCTTGCATATCAAGCTAGGCTTAATGAAGCAATTTGTGAAGGCTTTAAATCGAGATGGAAATTGTTTTGGGTATTTATCACGTAATTTTCCTGGCATTAGCATGGAAAAACTAAAAGCTGGTATATTTGATGGTCCTCAAATAAGGCAACTTGTTAAAGATCCACAATTCACCACATCAATGAACGAGACTGAATCTAAAGCTTGGTGTTCATTTGTTCAAGTAGTACAAAATTTTCTTGGCAATCATAAAGCAGAGAATTACCTAGAATTAGTGGAAACTATGCTTTCAAATTTTAATATTCTCGGCTGTAACATGAGTATAAAAGTTCACTACCTCCACAGCCACCTAGATCGTTTTCCAGAAAACTTAGGTGATTGTAGTGAAGAACAGGGGGAAAGATTCCATCAGGATATTAAAACTATGGAAGATCGTTATCAAGGACGATGGGATAGCCACATGATGGCGGACTACTGCTGGAGCCTTCAGCTAGACTGCCCTAGTAAACTCCATTCTAGAAAGTCGTATAAAAGAAAATTTTTATGTGATTAGTGACTAATGTAATTATGTAAATTAAGTTTTTGCAATAAATACTTAAATCCATGTGTCTTTGTTTTTTTAACTTTCAATAGTAGTATTATACATATATTATAACAGTTATAACGTAAAATATATACACAATTTTTTTAAAAAATCTCAAAAACTAGATCTGATAGACTAAATCTGAGAACTTTTTTACATTCTGCATCCAAAAATTACCCAGGAACAGTTAAAAAATCGCAGGCACCAAAATGTGTGTTGGCCTGTGTTATTTACTAGCATGTACTTCGCTAAACTGAATTTCTCAGGTCGATTAAACTTAAAATCCGCCTTATATTCTTTATACCGGGTTCCCATCGAACATTTTGTCTGATCGATGTACTGTTTATTACAACCTAAACATTTTATTTCATAAATCTCCCATTTCTGATTTAATTCGATTTTGTCTTAGATACATATGAAAGCATGTACATTTTGAAAAATAAGGGCCATGTATTAAACATTGATATGGGCCCTACCCACAACTCATCTCTCTTTGACCTCACACGATAGACAAGGGAGGGTGGAATAAGCGCTTTCAGGTACTTTTTTCGGAATAGTTTAAGACTAGAATACAATTTATTTAGGAATTATACGAAACGAATATACAGTGTGGGTTTTAGCTTTCGACGGTACAGATCGTGTACGGACTTTTTTTCGTGCTTTTTCCATGGTTTCCAGGTGCGACACTGTTTAATTTGCTATCATCTGCTGATGATAACAACTTAGTTGTCGAAATACGTATACGGTATACGAAAATTAATATGAAAAGGTCTAAATGCCTAGTTAGCGGTCATTCCAAGTTAAATTTGTTGCTAAACTGTGCGTAATAGAATTTTTTAATTATTTTTTCAGTAATCAGAGTACAAAGAACTATAAATATTACTAATTATATTTTAAACAATTTTTCCATCGCAGGCTTGTGTAATATGTCAAATACGAAATAGTGAGTTCTATATTCTAAAAAAAAAAACGAACAACTTGTGTGTCACAATATCAAACTTTATTAAAAATTAAATAAGTATGTTTCTCTGATTGTATTGTATCAAAATACGTGCCAGGCAGTTTTTATTATTGTCCAAACCTTTTTCGCAATGTAGATAGATATACGTATACACCTCTGGTGGCCAGTCACGACAAATACATATTATTTTCAGCCTCCGTTTGGCATTTTTTTCCCAATTCACCGTTGCCTTTGTCGTTGTTCGTAGTACGGACATAGTTGTTTGCTGTTGGTGGTGTTGTTCTTGTTGTTTATACCGCTATTGTTTCGCACTCTTTTATTCTGATTATGTGGCATCTTATATATTCATTGTTTTCTGTGCATTAAATACGTCCGCGAATAGTAGGCAGTGGAACTAGTGGCCGCTGAAGCTAGTGCGACTCGATGAAAAAATATCGGATGTTGGAAGACGATGCGGAATGATAAAAAAAGGGAGAAACTAAAGAAGCGAACGCTGAATATAATTTAATACATTCAAAATATAGAGCGAATGATAAAATATAGTTACATTATTTTTTCTGTTTTTAAAACTTGTATAATCACCTTTATAAGATTTACAGATATTATCCTGCTTTTGCAACGGAATATGACAATCTATTCATTAAACATAACTTCAAAACCCTTTGAGTACGCAAGGAGAAAGTCAGTGAACCATAATTTGCCCGTTTCTGCCAACCTTCTGTTTCTAATTGGTTTTATCGGACTCAGACTGGATATTAAATCTTGGCTAACTTTTTTAATACCTACTGATGAACATATGTATATAGGAACGCCAACAATTTGGCTAACAATCCTTTCTGGATATAGCGCCAATTGGGCACGACCCTATTCCTTCTGCTTCAGCTGGGTTCTTTTGGTTTTGATCTTGTAATGGGTGTGCGAAATTTAAACGCAAAATTTGAATTTGTCGACATTTGTGCAGTAAAGTGTTGGCAACCCTTAAAACAAACAATTTGACAGCTGACAGTTTAGGGTTAGTAAAAATGGAGCGTTACACGATAGAACAACGTGTCTTCATTATTAAACAATATTTCAAAAATAATGAAAGCTTGGCGGGCGCAGTTCGAAAGTTTCATAGAAAATATGGTCGGAATAGTGTTTTAACTTCGTCAACGAAGAAGAGATTAATTGAAAAATTCAGAGAGACTGTATCCGTTGGAGACGCCAAACATACTAGTCGTCCAAAAACAAGCCGTTCAAATGTCAATATCGAAGCAGCGCGTGAGAGTGTCGGTGACAATCCAGGAACCTCAATTCAGCTTCGTGGACAAGAATTGCAAATTTCAAGAAGCTCTGTACAGCGTATACTCACTAGAGATCTGTGTCTCCATGCTTACAAAATTCAATTAACATAACAACTGAAGCCTAATGACCATGCACATCGAAGAGTTCGTTGAATGGATTATTGAACATCATGCATGCTGATTTTTCAAGTTTTTTCAAAAAAAAAAAGACAGTTGTAGAACGGTCATTCCGAATAATACACTCTCGAAGCACATCAAAACAAATAGTCGCCTGTTTTTCGGAAACACCGGTCACATTGCAACCGTGCCTTTAGAGAGTTGTAGTAACTATTTGTTTGCCAAAAGTTTTTGAAGAAATAAGGAAAACAAACCGAAAACAACAGATCATTCTCCACCATGACAATGCAAGCTTTCACAGGTCGGTTCAAAGAATTGACTATTTGACCGGGAAAAATATTGAATTGATAAGACATCCGCCGTACAGCCCTGGTCTAGCACCCTGTGATTTCTCTTTGTACCCACACGTGAAGAATAAACTTCGTGGTCAACGGTTTTCTACGCCGGAAGAGGCAGTTGAGGCAATCAAAACTCATATTTTGAAGATACCGCCTCCACAGTGGGAGCAATGGAGATTGGTTTAAACGAATGTAAAAGTGCATTTGTTTAAACCAATCCGTGTAGAAATTAATTAAAAATTTCTGCGTTGGAGTAAGACTCGAACCTGTATCTGGCGTGTTCTAAACGGACACCAAGCAATTTTGAGTTCCTTAATATGACTTAAATTGCATTATGCAACACGTAACAAATTACATCTGTTTATGGCATGCAATGGTGTACACATTTAAACGCTATGATCCAAACAGTGAAACAAAATCGAAAAATTTCACGAAAACTAGGAAACAACGCGTTCGATATATATTGTTTCAAATATTTATAATAAACACAGATAATATATTATTTTCACAGGTCGTATACGCACATTAATCCCATTCTCGAGTTATAAACAAGATATAATAACTACTTAACGATAATATTCAGACTAGATAGGTTCATCGTTTCAGATGCTTTCTTTTTCTCTATCATCGATAATATTCTGACAATTACCATCGGTTGTTTTTACAGATTCCTATATCTGGGCTTCTAGAAATTACAACTTACTTATACATATCTGTACAGAGACGATACATATGTACGTGCAGTAGGTATGTTACTTTCTCATCGCATTAATTACTTATTAGCATAGGCGAGACAGTGCGCGCGCTTTGTATAAGGCAAATGAAGCGTTTAATTGAGTTTTCAAATCGTTCTTAGAATCGTGAATTTGTAATAGCGCTTTCTGTTTGAACTATTTAGAGAAGGGTCATGTTCTGCGATTATTTTACATGATTCGGCACTCTTGTGTTATATGCACATAAAAACATAAAACATATGCAATATAACTCTTCTAAAACGGAATTTATTCGTTAATAATAATAATAATAATAATAATAATATGCCTTTATTTTCCAAGAAGTAATTATACAAGTAATTAAATATAAAACATTCAACTGAATGGAAAATCCTAAGGGGTAGTTCAGATGGATGAGTAGAAGTCATCCCCTGCTCTAACACCAAACCCTTAAAGTTATAAAGAAATATAAATAACAAAGTAATTGCCTAATACTAAGAACTAAAAAAACCTAACCTAACCTAATTGAATTATTCTGCCCGTGCACACAACCGTAACCCAACAAAGTCATTACAATTAAACAAAGTAATATAAAAAATTCCCTAGCATACAAGAATAAGTTAACAATGGGAAGAGACATCACACACAAGACTGCTTATCAAATAGGTAATTAAATATAGCACGCCTGAAAGGCACCAATCCCATGGACTTGAAGTGATCATCCAAAGAATTGTAATAGTGATAAATATTATACGTGAAAGATCTTCTAAAAAAAGTTGTGCGGTATCTAGGTAGACCAATCATATTCTTCCTTCTTACATTGATATTATGCACATCGCACCGAAACCTAATTTTATACAGCAAGTATGGAGGACACTTTGTCAAAAGTATTTTATGATAAAGGTTCAGAGAATGGAAAGCAATGCGATTTCGCATATTCAGCCACCGCAAAGTTTTTAATTTATGTGATATTCTTTCATACCACCAAAGATGTATCGCACACACGAATTTTGCACTCTCTGAACCCGTTCCACATCATCGAAATCCAAACAAGGGCCATACACAGGTAGGCAATAGTTAAATAACGAGAGCACCAGTAAGTCACACAGAGCCTTTTTTAATTTAATGCTAAAAATAGATCTAAATGCATAAATCATCTTCAGGTTACAGTAGGCGGTACTTATAGCTTTCGAAATATACAATCGGTAATGTATAGATTGTTTTTATCTATTGTGGATAACATCATCTGTAAGTTTAAATTGTAGAAGATTGGATACACAAAAAAAAACATAATCCCTATGGTCAGGTTTATTTATCGAATACATGTAATCGTCGAGGGACTAGTGGGGTTAAGCGTTACGTTGAGTCATTGAATATTTATGTCTTATACAATAAATATTTGCCTCTCCTGGATATTTCTATAACTTTTCAAAATTGAAGTCTTAAAATTAATAATAGCTTTTTTTTAATATAGAACAAGTTTTTAATAAAAGTGAATTTTAAGAACGGCTAAATTCAGGACTGGCGTTTGAAAAAAAAGTTTTGTAATACCAAAGTTAGACACTACAAAGGGTACTAGGAAAGTTTGCAATACAGCTTTGTTTAATTAATTTTTTCAAAGTAATTTTCTCTACACTCAATACACCTCTCCATCCTCCGAAACCAATCTTTAAACCAGTTCTGCCAAGTTTCACTAGAGAGTAAAGCACACTCGATATCTCAAGGCCGCAGGAGGTACTCATCACTGGAAAACCGCCTTCCTTTTAGTTTCATTTTCACATGCGGGTACAGTGCAAAGTCGCAAGGAGCAAGGTCTGGACGGTAGGGAGAGTGCTCGAGAAGTTTCGATACTGTCGTGGTCAAATGTTCGGTGCAGGCTTTGGCGCGGTGAGCTGGAGCATTATCGTGATGGAGGAACCAGGTGTCCATTCTCGACTTTGGCCGCAGGTTCTTCGGAGATCCACTGACTTTGGGCAGCAGGCACTGTTCAGTATACCACTTAGCTGTGACTGTCTTCTGTGTGTCCAAAACGACGTGCTCCACAATTCCACTCTATTTGAAAAATGTAGCTATCATTTTCTTCTTTACAAATCGGGATTTTCTGACAACTACGGGTGTGTCCTCATCATCAAAGACCTAAACTCTGTTTTGAGCTTTGGTCGGCACATCGTACTAGTACAGTCAAGTCTCGTCTCCTGTCACGATGTTGTTCACATACCGAGATTGTCCCTTATTAAACTTTTTTAGCATCTCCCGGTGCCAAGTCACACGTCGTGTCATCTGCTCTTCGGTCAGTCGATGCGGCACCCAAAGAGAACAAACTTTTTTCACGTGCAAATGATGATGTAGAATCGAATGAATTGCTAGTGCATTTAGGCCTGAAGTACCCTCTATCTGTTGGTAGGTCACTCTGACTTCCGATCCTTGCTAATGAATTTGGTTAATTAGAAACGAGAGTCTATTGGAAACGAATCCATTTTAACCGAAGAATTCTTCACATGTGTTTGCGAGACTTTCAAGAATGGTAAGTTATAACCGAGTTTCCCTTTTAAACGAGTCCATTGCAAGTGGATGTCACTGTATTGAAAAAAACTGAGAAAAACGAATTGATCGCCTAAACGAATTTTTGTGTGCAGTAACTACATGAAATTATAAATTTTTCATTCGATTATTAATTCTTTCTTCGTTAAATCTCCAGTTTCTAACCACAAAGTGCACTGATTGGAGTTCATGTTTTTTTAAAGGAATAAATTCCGACCGTGGCGGTTTTCAGGATGCAAAAGAGTGCAATCAGAGCCCTTAGTGGTATATCTAATACCACAAGTAGTGTAAATCTATTCAGAAAACACAAAATATTGACCCTCCCATCCTTCTATATACTTGCTTGCCTGGAGTTTGTTCATAAGTCGCCAGACAAGTTCTGCAAAAATGGTGATTTTCACGAATATGAAACACGAAATTAGAGTAGTTTGGTCATACCGTATCATCGCATTGGGAAAAGTCAGCTAAGTTCAAATTACATGGCCGTGAATATATACAATGCTTTACCTTATAGGTTTAGGAGCCTACCATGGATTAGTCTCAAAAGATTAATAAAAGCAGTGCTGGTGGAGAACTGTTTCTATTCAGTAAATGACTTTCTGATATACAAATTTTGACATTGCCATTTTTGTGTTTTTATGTATTCATTGTTACTGTGTTTTGTATAAATCTTGAGGGTTTTAATGTGCTTGGTGGCGTATTAACGTGAGCCACAAAGGTTTTCGTTTTTGTGTTTTTATTTATTTATATTATGTAATGACGTGTGTATGTACATATACTACTATGGACAAAAAATAGTATTATATAAATAATAACACAGTGACATCTGTGCCAAATGTCACATCAAAATAATCAATAGTGTTTAGTATACGCTTGTCTTTCTGAAGTACAAAAAGTGCATTTGGCGATTTTTACAATGAGTGAAATTATTCAACAAAGAAGTTTCATTAAATTTTGTGTACGGAATCAAATTTCTAGTGCCAAAACGTTCAGAATGTTGCAAAAGGCCTTCGGTGATAATTGTTTGTCGCGAGCAAGTGTTTTCGATTGGTACAAATTATTCAAAGAGGGTCGAGAACGGGGTGATGACGAATCACGTCCAGGACGGCCATTAACATCAACTAATGATCAACACGTCAATAGAATCAAGGAATTGGTGCTTGAGAATCGACGATTAACAGTCAGAGACCTTACTGGCATCGTTGGAATATCGGAAGGATCAGTGAAAACCATTTTGAAAGATCATTTGGGCCTAAGAAAAGTGAAAGCATGATTTGTTCCAAAATCACTCAATTTTTTTCAAAAACAGCGTCGCGTTGACGTCTGTGAAACAATGCTTTCCGACTATCAAGACAAAATGAAAGGCATCATAACTGGAGATAAGACTTGGATCTACGCTTATGACCCGGAAACAGACGATCAATCGGCCGAATATCGTATCAAAGGTGAGCCGAAGCCCAAAAAAACACGTCAAAGCAAGTCAAAAATCAAGGTTATGTTGACAGTTTTCTTCGATTATCGAGGTGTGGTGCACTCCGAATTCCTTCCTGCCAGCCAAACTGTCAACAAAGAATACTATTTGAGTGTTATGCGTCGTTTGCGCAATGCTATTCGTAAAAAGAGGCCAGAATTATGGGCCGACAACTCTTAGTTTTTGCACCACGATAATGCACCGTCGCATACTGCATTAATCCTTCGTGAGTTTTTCGCCAAATTTTCAACCAATATCGTGCCGCAACCACCGTATTCGCCTGATTTAGCTCCGTGTGACTTCTGGCTATTCAGCAAACTCAAACGACCGCTCCGGGGAAACCGTTTTGAGTCAATTGAAGACATTAAACGTGAATCGCTACGTGCATTGAAGACTATTCCTGAAATTGACTTTAACAACTGTTTCGAGAATTGGAAGAAACGTTGGCACAAGTGTATTGGGGCCAGGGGGGATTACTTTGAGGGGATCGAAATAGATTTGGAAGAATAAATTAAGAATTTAAAAATTATAAACAAAGTCTTACTACTTTTTGCGCACAGTAGTACATCAATATATTATTATTATTATTATTCTGGAGAATATGTGCATTTATTCTCTTTAAGATTTCATCCATTATAAGTATATTCGACGTCATTAAATTCGATCTGTAAGTACTTCAGTGATTTATAGATATCGAAACAAACATATTTTATTCAATTTCTCTTAGTTAAGTGAGATCGAAGTATAGACATTGTTGAAATAATTTCTTCAAGTTTACGTTCCCGTGAGCAAGTCAAAGTATGTACGTTAGAGACTGTATGTGTGTGTGTGTTAACGAAAGAAATTGTCAACTAATTGCTGCATTAAATACGTACTAAATACGTTTATTTGTCTGTGATTAATTGCCATTTTGTAATTAACATTTAATAAAATAAATAAATTGTCACTATCTCTGAGTAAATGACTCCAGCTGATTTATTAACGGTAAAGGCCAATTAGAAACGGAATATGAATGCTATCTGCACTTCTATTTTCACTGCATTAGCTGTAATTCATTATTATTAATTTCGAAATTATATATGTGCATATATTTCACGACAATCGACAATGTCAACAGTAATTCTTCAGTGTAAATGGTGATGGTATATGTTATATCTGGATAAGATATATTTATGTCATTTATTTATTTAAAGCCATTTAAAGCCATGTCCATATCAATTAGAAGTATATTAACATATAATTTAATTTATTCCCAAAGAGCTAAAAAAATTTTCAAACAATTTGAAAATGCCGAACCACAAAATCATTCAGTGGAAAATTATCATTAAAAAAATAAGATTTAAAGTTTCACAAGATGAAAAATAGTTTAATAATAGAGGATGTTTCAAACTGCGCGGTTCTTTTAAAGAGTAAATAAAATATAGATGGTGCACTGAATTTGTCTAGGTATGTGAGCGTTTAAAAAGTGTGATGTATGACATTTATAAATATGACTTCGTGCACGGTACAACGCGTTCAAATTGTTGAGTTATTTTATGAAAATCAACGTTCTGTGAAAAGAGTTTTTAGAAAATTACGTAAATATTATGGTTTACATAATCGCCCATCTGAAAGCACTATTGGTCGATTTATTAAAAAATTTCAAGAGACCGGTTGCGTGGAAGATCAAAAAAGTGAAAAATACAGTCGTAGTGGTCGTCCACAAGAAAATGTTGGTTTCGTTCGTGAAAGTGTTGCTGAAGATACTGAAATGTCCATTAGACGACGTTCACAACAACTTGGACTTAGTGGATCAACAACATGGCGTATTTTACACAAGGATTTAGCTCCAAAGGCATATGAGGTGCAAATAACACAGGAACTGAAACCATTAGATCATTTAAAACGTCGTTCATTTGTCAATTTTCTCAAAAAATAATGTTTTCGGATAAGGCACATTTCGAACTTGGGGGCTATGTTAATAAACAAAATTACTGCATCTGGGGTGAGGAAAATCCTGGAATTATTCATGAGAAACCTATGCATCCTAAACGAGTTGCTGTTTGGTATGCATTATGTTCAGGTGGTGTAATTGGACCTTACTTCTTTAATAATGCTGCTGGTGAAACTGTAACTGTCAATGGTGATCGATATCGTCGGATGATAACCGAATTTTTGTGGCCTGAATTAATGAATATTAATCTACAGGATATGTGGTTCCAACAGGATAGCGCTACGCCTCACTTGGCACACGAATCAACTGATTTATTGAGAGAAAAATTTCCTGGACGTGTAATCTCAAGAAACGGTGATGTTAATTGGCCACCAAAATCATGTGATTTGACATCGTTAGACTATTTTCTTTGGGATTATGTGAAAAGTCAAGTTTATAAAAACAATCCACAATCAATTCCTGCTTTGGAAGGTGAAATTATTCGTGTCATTCGTGAGATAAATCCTTATGTCAAAATATCATTGAAAATTTTAACATAAGAGTGGACGTCTGTGGAGCTGCAAGAGAAGGCCATTTAGCAGATATTATTTTTCGCATATAAATGTCATAACTGATACTTCAAATACCAATAGAAAGTTTTTGAAAGTAAATGCAAATTATGTGTTTTATTTATTCTTTAAAAAAACCGCGAAATTTGAAACACAATTTAATAATTTCTTATTAGTTTTCGTGGTCGCTACCTTTGACAAAGCATAAGAATTAACACAAACAAGAAAATTGGAAATGAATTCAATATCTGGCTCGTAGACTGCCACGGTCATTGTTCATTATCTCAGCTTCCGGGCTGTACCGTGTCCTGGAAAATTCTGACACCCACATTTCATCACCATTCGTATAAGACATCTTCAGGACTTGACTGCCGCACTCAGCCTGTAGTGGATGGATTTATATAGGAATTTTTGGTCACGGGTTGTGAAGTTTAGAAATACAAAATTGCCATTCCTTGTGTTGGCGTGTTAGGGATAATAACCATCACGATTTAGGTTATTGGAGTGTTTAGAAATCTCTATAAATTTACGAGTTTTTCGGCCTTAGTAATGACTAGCGCGCGACAGGATTTTAATCAAAACGAACTGGATATGGTGCCTGGTTTCAAGCTTATGCTCAGCAAGAGCACAACCAGCTATGCGCAGCAGCTTAGCACAACGCTCATGTTCTGAACACGAAAAATTTTGTCTGTGAATGAAAAAGTTTTACTTGCTTCTTATAAAGTTTTATATAAAATAGCCAGATGTAAAATGCCTCACGCCATCGGTGGAGAACTAATTCTGCCAACTGCGATTGGGATGTATGGAGATAATTTTGTCAAACAATTGCAGTGTGTGAGGAGTAGAATAAATTACTTTTCTGCAAGCCAGTGGGACCCACGCCATAGGGGAGCACTCCTAACAGGTTAAGAATCACTGCTCTAGCAGTAGAGGTACAGCAACTATATCATCAGATACAGGTTAATATTGTACCAATTGTAATTTCTACCTCTAGAATAATTCCTAAACATTTTGATGAAAGCCTTGAAGGATTTAATTAATAATTTGGTAAATATTAACAAAGAAACAGTAAGACACATTTTGCATGATGAATTAAACATAGCAAAGGTTTATGCAAAAATGTTGCCGAGAAACCTCAATCAGGAACAAAGAGACAATCGGATGAATATTTGCTCTGACATCATGGAACGACTCACAGAAGAACCAGACTTGCTCATCACACGTCATGAAACTTGGATTTTCCAGTATGACCCGGAAACAAAGCGTCAATCGATGCACTGGAAGACCGCCGCAGCAAGTCGAAATTGAACGCAATGCCAATCGTTTTTCATTATCAAGGGTATAATCATGACTGACTGGGTGCCTAAGAGTCAATCAGTTAACAAGAAATACTACAAAGAAATCTTAATCAAGCTGAGAGGAAGAGTAAGGAGGAAAGGCTCGTGGATTCTGCACCAGGACAACACACTAGCTGGATCATCTTCTGTATTCGCCAAATCTCGTACCATGTGACTTCTGCCTGTTTCCAAAAGCGAAAAGTCCATTAAAGGGATCATATTTTCAGTCTGTTGAACAAGTAAAAGCGAAAACGGCAGAGTCGTTGAAGAGGCTAACAACTGATGAACTACAGCATTGATTTGAACAATGGAAGACACGTGTACAGCGGCGTATAAATAGGGGAGGAGAATATTTGAATTTGATGGAGCCTGTGGTTTCGATCAATTTAAATTTTGATCAATAAGGTTGATATATAACCCCTCTTCCACATGTAATTACTTTTTTGTTTGTTAATCCTTATCCCTTTCTTTCTTGATGATTCTATAAGCTGCTGGACAGTGTATTTCAGTTCATTGTTTCTCGACAACCAAGTTGTCATCAGTATAGCAAACATTGATGGCTTTTAATTTCAAAGTTTTATTGATGCAATTCTCTTTTATCATGTACGTTTCAAGTTTCACTACGGCTTTAAAGGTAATTTTGATGGAGCCGTGGTTGAAAATCAAACTCCGTACATCTTGGTTTTAAACGGTGTGGATCGCGTACGGAGTTTGATTTTCGTGCGGTTGTTTTTCGCCGTGTTTTACCAGGTGCGACACTTTGAAATTATCTGCTGATGATCACAACTTGGTTGTCGAAATGCGTATACAGAATTTACAAAGTTAATGTGGAAAGGGGTTATATATCAACCTTATTGATCAAGGAGGAGAATATGTTGAAGAGGATAAAAGTTAAATATAAGTTTATTTGCAATAAATAAAATTTCTCACACCAGTCTCCTTATTAACTGCCACACCTCGTATTTTCGTTCATCAATTTAAATTTTGGAATTTCTCAAAACTTTCTTGTTATGTTGAGACTCCTTTTGTCTCTTTTCTTGTTATTTATTTCAACTGCATGTAATTACTTTTTTGTTTGTTAATCCTTATTCCTTTCTTTCTTGATGATTCTATAAGCTGCTGAACAGTGTATTTCAGTTCTATCCTGTTTCTCGCTAATACTAACTATTAGATCATCAGTATATGCCAAACATTGATGGCTTTTATCTATTGGTGTTAAAGTTTTCTTGATGCAATTCTCTTTTATCATGTACGTTTCAAGTTTCACTACTCTTTAATAGGTAATTTTGATGGAGCCTGTGGTTGATTAACTTAATCACACTCTGGACAGTGTGCATCTTGGCTTTCAACGGTACGGATCGTGTGCGGGATTAATTGTTTCGTACGGGCGTTTATAGCCGTAGTTCTCCTGATGCAACACTGCTTAATTTATCTGCTGATGATGACAACTTAGTTGTCGAAATACGTATACAGAATTACGAAAATTAATGTGGAAAGGGGTTATATATCAACCTTAGTGATCAAACTCTTTAATATATTGTATATTAAAAGAGTTGGATATTCCATGAGGAATATGTAATCAATATCATTAATTCTCCTTTTTAATATCATTAATTAGATTCAAAGAAAGCGAAATTTAATTTCTTTCATCATTATTTAATTCAAAACAAACTAGTATGGTCACGCCATATTGACACGTCTGATTCGGATTCACACTAACACTCACAGACACTTGTTGATTCTAATTTTTTGCTCGGCGGCTCATGACAAGACTGATACCTTTTTTTCTCTGCGGTAGTTTTAGTCGATCGGTAAGTAGCAAGCAGGTGCTCATACGCACCGATTCAACTCAAACAAATTTAAAATAATCGCCCGGTGTATGTGTGCAAGCTTTACGTATACCATTATACCCAGTGAACTATGGCGTGACCACGTTTCACCGCAACCGGCCGTCTTAAATCACCAGTTGATTAAAGATGAATCGCCGAATTGTCTCGGAAAGTGTTTATTTTAATCCGCCGATCGACGAGAAGATAAAAGACCCGTCCCCTTTGTATTTCTTTATTATTTCGACGGTGGAGCGATCGATTTTTTCGCGTACCGCTCTGAAACAATGCGGTCTTTTTGTTCAGTTTATACGTTTGAAGAGAGGGCGGCATCTGACAGGCGTAATTTCGGTAATATCAAGGCAATTTAGTGCAACTAATACGAGCAGCGGTGCAATAATTTGATACTCAAGTGATGTATTGGTTAGGGGGAAATTAATACTAAATTGTCCAGTTTAAATGAAATTAAACCAAAGGCATAATTTTGAATTTTCTGTCGAAGCCGTGCGAACTGAATATTTTCCAAACTCTATATATACATAAATACATACATAAATAATTTGCCAGAAAATATTACACTAGTGAGAACCTCGATGTCCGACGATGACACATCCTTTATTGTGGCCGGAAAAACCAGGAAAAAGAAAGCTAGAAAACAAACACGGCATTAAAAGAAACTAGAAAATTATTTCAAGCAAATAAGATACAATTAAATGAAGAAAAAGCACCTACAGTTTTCGACAAAGAATGAGCCTTTTACATCCGATAGTGTCCAATGTTTGAGATTGACTTTGAATAACAAGCTTTTCTGGGCGATGTAGCCATACATGTACTAGTTTAACAGGTACTAGGGTACTAGAAAATTGCAATATGACGCAACAATGAATCGTAGAAAGCTGCTTGTTGCTGCATGTTGAGACATGTTCGCCGCGCCATGTCGATGGGCTCAATTATTTATTAGTAGTTAGAGTAGTTGAACAACACATTTCACAAGATATATAGTAAAGTTAAGTTTATAAGTGCAGATATAAATTTCTTGAATCGCTGTAAAAGTAGAAATGTTTTTCCTAAATTTATTAAAGTAAATGTCACATCAAATTGTAGAATGAACGAAAAAATCATTTCATATGCGAAAATGAAATGGTTAAAAATGGAAATGAAATATCTGTACAGTAAAAGAAGTAGATTAGAATTAAATTTATATGAATTGCATTTAAAATTAACAAAAAACTTAAATCAATCTGAATATCAAGACTGGTGTTGCTTTTATAGAAAAATCGCGGAAATTACAAACCACAAATTAAATAAGAAAATTAAAGGTTTGAACAAGAAATTCGAAAATTTATGCCCACGATCAGACAAGAATGTCAATAAAAATCCTATAAAAGAAACACTCGTCGTCAACAAATCATCCGAGACTTTTAATCGAGGAGAAATAGACTTATTAAATAAAGGTTTAAAACATTGTTTGTCTTACCGCGAAACTCCTACCGAGGAGGCGATCGCAAGCATCGAAGCGGCTATTAAATATTTAGATCAAACCTCAAAAAATTTTATTAGAGAAGCTTGTAAAACTCAAATCAAACAGAACTTACAAGAACAAAAACAAAAAGTAGTGCACCACGAATGGAACTTAATTAAGAGTCTCAGATCGAAAGACTGTTTTTATTTAAAAGCAGATAAAGGGAATAAGTTAGTAATTTTGAACAAAAGCGACTATTTTCTAAGAGTGAAAAATTTAATCTCAGAAGGGCCCTATGTTGAATGTACGAAAACTCCATTACCAAAAATGATTAGGGACACAAAAAACGCGTTAAAAAGTTGTTCAAAGTTAATAACCCCGAATCTGAATTATAGGCTAAGTGTAAGTAATCCGTTGATCCCTAGACTATATTGTTTGCCTAAAATACACAAACCAGGCAACTCAATGAGACCAATTGTCTCAGGGATCAACTCCCCTACTTACTTGATATCGAAATGGCTAGTGAATGAATACAAAAATTTGCCCGAAAAACTTGAAAGTCTCTCAGTCAATAATTCATTAGAATTTATCCAAAGGATCAAAGATTGTAAATTAGAAAAAGGGGAAATTTTAGTTTCATTCGACGTAACGTCATTGTTTCCTTCGGTACCGATCCCAGAAACTTTAAAATATTTAGAAGAACTGCTTCACAAAAATAAGATCGAACCAGAGAAAATAAAGGAATACGTGAAATTAACAAACCTTTGCATGTCCCAAAATTGTTTTCAGTTCGAAGGGAAGTTCTATGAACAAAAACAGGGAACTGCAATGGGCAATTGTCTTTCTCCATTCATAGCGGACCTGTTTATGAGTAACTTTGAAATAGAACTAAAAAATAAAGCTAAATATTTTCCTAGAATTTGGGTCAGGTATGTCGATGATATTTTCGCGGTTTTCAATACACAAAAATGCAACTTAAATGATTTCGTTAAACAGTTAAATTCAAAATTCCCGACAATTAAATTCACAGTAGAAAAAGAAAACAATGACAAGTTGCCTTTTTTGGACACCTTAGTTATTAAGAATGATCTCAAAATAGAAATTGATATTTTCCGAAAAGAAACCAATGTCAATAGATTCATTACGGTCGACTCAAATCACAGCATGCAACAGAAGATGGCTTCATTCAATTTTCTGATTAATCGTTTGATCAATTTCCCACTAACAAAAGTAAGATATGAAAGAGAATTGAACCTCATTAAGAATATCGCGGTATACAACGGTTTCGATTCGGAAATAATCAATGGATTAATTAGAAAGGCCAACATAAGAAAAACAATCCGTGACACCACATGTCTTTCACCACAGAGCAATCGGGAAAAGCATTTTGTTTGTTTACCTTTCCATCGTGTGACAAAAAATCTGAATAGTATTTTTAAAGATCACGGGTTTAAAGTATGTTCCCGCCCCAATAATACCCTTAAAATGCTGTTAGGAAATGCAAAAGACAAAATTGAAGAGAATAAAAAATCGGGAATCTACCGAATTGAATGTTTAGAGTGCAATAGACAATACATCGGCCAAACCAAAAGATCGATCGAAACCAGGTATAAAGAACACCTTTCGCACATAAAATTCAACCGACCGGAAAAATCGGGTATAGCGAGACATGTATTAGAAAATAACCACAGTGTTAATATGGATTGTTTACATTTGATAAAGAACGTGTACAATTATCGCGAACTGGACGCGTATGAAAGCATGCACATCGTAAAGAATTCAAGCCATGTGGTAAACTTTAATGACGCCGGTCCATTGCAAACCCCTCTCTTCTCTCTACTGAAAGACAGGAGGAGCAATATCATAACAACACACATAAATCACACAGACACTTCTTGACCATAATAACCTTTTTCAATGTAGTGCATGTTAGTTTAAGTAAAAGTATTTTTTAAAAATCTGACACAGTGCACATCTTGGTTTTCAACGGTGCGGATCGCGTACGGAGTTTATTTTTTCGTACAATTTTTTCGCCGTGTTTTACCAGGTGCGACACTTTGAAATTATCTGCTGATGATGACAACTTGGTTGTCGAAATGCGTATACAGAATTTACAAACAGTTAATTGTGGAAAGGGGTTATATATCAACCTTATTGATCAAGTAGTTAGAGTGTAAAGTGCTTGAGATGGCATCGTGGTTACGAAATGAGATAAGGGCAGTTTTGCATTATAATTCCGTGCGTGGTTTAAACATAGATTAGTGCTTCGAAGAAATGACTCTTGCACTCGCTGATGTTTGTCCACATCGCACAATGATATTCAGGTGGTATAGAGGATTCCAAAGGGGATATTTAACTGTAGAGGATGCTGAGAGGCCGGGATGGCCAAGAACGTCAGTTACGGAGGAAAACGTTACTACTGTGAGGAAAATGCTTGGCGAGGACAGGCAAGTGGTCTACTAACAGATAGAGGGTACTCCAGTCCTAAATACACCAGCAATTCGTTCGATTCTGCATGATCATTTGCACGTGAAGAAACTTCGTTCTTTCCGGGTGTCGCATCGATTGACTGAAGAGCAGATGACACGACGTGTGACTTTGTGTCGGGAGATGCTAAAAAAGTTTAATAAGGGCCAATCTCGGTATGTGAACAATATCGTGACAGGTGACAAGACTTGGCTGTACTATTACGATGTGCCGACCAGAGCTCAAAACAAAGTTTGGGTCTTTGATGATGACTACACACCCGAAGTTGTCAGAAAATCCCGATCTGTAAAGAAGAAAAGCTGTATTTTTCAAATCGAGTGGAATTATGGAACGCGTCGTTTTGGGCACACAGAAGACAGTCGCAGCTAAGTGGTATACTGAACAGTGCCTGCCTAAAGTCATTGGATCTATGAAGAACCTGCGGCCAAAGTCAAGAATGGACACCTGGTTCCTCCATCACGATATTGCTCCAGCTCACCGCTCTAAACCCTACACCGAATATTTGACCACGACAAGATTGAAACTTCTTGAGCACCCTCCCTACAGTCCAGATCTTGCTCCCTGCGTCTTTGCACTGTTCCCGCATGTGAAAATTAAGCTAAAAAGAAGGCGGTTTTCCAGTGATGAGGACCTTCTGCGGGCTTGAGACAACGAGTGTGCTTTACTCCCTAGTAAAACTTGGCAGAACTGGTTTAAAGATTGGTTTCGGGGAATGGAGAGGTGTACTGAGTGTAGAGGAAATTAAATAAACGAAGCTGTATTGCAAAACTTTCCTAGTACCCTTTGTATCTAGATTCACAGAAGACTATGCATTTTATAAAACAAGCTAAACAAATCGCTAAGGTTGATATATAACCCCTTTCCACATTAACTTTTGTAATTCTGTATACGCATTTCGACAACTAAGTTGTCATCATCAGCAGACAATTTCAAAGTGTCGCACCTGGTAAAACACGGCGAAAACACCTGTACGAAAAACAAACTCCGTACGCGATCTACACCGCTCAGAACCAAGATGTACACTAGTGTACAACTACAACATGGAAAAAAAGAAAATATTGATTTGAAGATGTTTATTTTAGGTCTTAAACAAATAACATTGAATTTTTTGTAGATATTCAAAAAATTCGTTTTTTATTCTTTTATAAAACAATCAGATAGTCAACGTATTATGTAAACGACAATTGATAAAATCAGGGATCCTACATACACAATAATTCTCATCACTATGTATATGATTTTATCTTGTGTGAAACTTTTCCAACGGTAAAATGTTTATCACACGTTCGGTTCTAATCTTCAAAAACTTGCGTCGGCAATCTCAAAGCGTACTATTTTATATAGCTGTTGAACGCATTCTACTTTTTAATTTTGTAATCAAGTACAAATAAAATTGAAATTCTTTTGAATGTATTATATTTATTTGATTATTAGAAATATTGCTCTTTTCTTTTTTTATCTTTATCTCTCGAAATTTTATTTAAAAAAAATAGATTTCATATTAATAATTAATAATTAATTTTCAAATGATATAAGACAAGCAAAAATGTTTAGGTGAATTATTTTAACTGACTCAACCCTATTGGTACCCCTACTAACGGGTTTCCAAAATTAACGCAAGATTTGAAAAACTTGTATAATCACCTTTATAAGATTTACAGATATTATCCTGCTTTTGCAACGGAATATGACAATCTATTCATTAAACATAACTTCAAAACCCTTTGAGTACGCAAGGAGAAAGTCAGTGAACCATAATTTGCCCGTTTCTGCCAACCTTCTGTTTCTAATTGGTTTTATCGGACCCAGACTGAATATTAAAACTTGGCTAACTTTTTTAATACCTACTGATAAACATATATAGGAACGCCAACAATTTGGCTAACAATCCTTTCTGGATATAGCGCCAATTGGGCACGACCCTATTCCTTCTGCTTCAGCTGGGTTCTTTTGGTTTTGATCTTGTAATGGGTGTGCGAAATTTAAACGCGAAATTTGAATTTGTCGACATTTGTGCAGTAAAGTGTTGGCAACCCTTAAAACAAACAATTCGACAGCTGACAGTTTAGGGTTAGTAAAAATGGAGCGTTACACGATAGAACAACGTGTCTTCATTATTGAACAATATTTCAAAAATAATGAAAGCTTGGCGGTCGCAGTTCGAAAGTTTCATAGAAAATATGGTCGGAATAGTGTTTTAACTTCGTCAACTGTGAAGAGATGAATTGAAAAATTCAGGGAGACTGGATCCGTTGGAGACACCAAACACACTGGTCGTCCAAAAACAAGCCATTCAAATGTCAATATCGAAGCAGTGCGTGAGAGTGTCGGTGGTAATCTAGGAACCTCGATTCGGCGTCGTGGATAAGAATTGCAAATTTCAAGAAGCTTGCACACCAATGATCACTAAAATTAATAAAGTAATTCTTTCCTCATCGTAAAAGGGGAAAACGATTTTGATTCCTCCTCGATACTGAAAGAAAGTGGTACTGATCAACATCAGGTTGAGAAACAATTTAAAAATCGTACCACCTCGAAGGTGGTTCGAACCATACACTTCCCAAAATAACTAGTTTTAATTTTAGTGCCTTACCACTGCAATTTCCCTTGGTTTTATACAGAAATTAAGAGTATGTGCGTAATGATCATTATATAATATAATTATTCAACAGGCGAGATATTGCCATTATAAAAATGCCGCTTTTGATCTGTAACTCCAAAACATAGTTTCAAAAGAGATTGTTTTTTTGGTGTCTACTTATATATTATGACATGATTGTTACGCTCCTTCAATACGTAACACTCTATCTCTTTTTTCGTTCCCGAGATATTCGCAATCGTTTGGAAAAGTTTTCCCTTTTCATTCCCGAGATGTTAGCAATCGTTTGAATGTAATTGCAAGTTTTTGGTCAGTAACTGCGAAACTTACTCTCAAAAGCGGATGTTTTTTTGGTGTCTACTTAAGTGTCATGACATGATTGTTACGCTCGTTCAAACCGGAACTTTCTATCTCCTTCTATTCCCGAGATATTCGCCATTATAAAAATATCGTTTTTAGTATATAACTATAAACCTATCTTTCAAAAGCGGATGTTGAATTACAAAGCAAAAGTAACATATATCGCACATACGAAAAAAGAAACAATTTACAAAAATAAATGACCACACATCATTCTGTATACGTATTTCGACCACTAAGTTGTCATCATCAGCAGATAATTAAACAGTGTCGTAAACCTAGAACCTTAATTATATGCTGATGATGACAACTTAGTTGTCGAAATACGTATACAGAACACGAAAATTAATGTGGAAAGGGATTATATAATAACCTTAAGTGATTAAGTTAATCAACCACAGGCTCTATCAAAATTACTTTAAAAATAAATGAAATTGTTGAAAAAATAAGCAACATGCCATTTTAATATGTAAGTTAAAGTTTTATAAACAAGTTAAATCAGCAAAATACTGAGGTCTTTGATAAAGTCTACTGTCTAAAGAATGTGTATCATAAAACTCCAAAAAAGCTCCGAAAAGAAACAATTCTTAAGCTCTGATGTGTTACTTTCTACCACATAAGGTGAATATTCATACCTTCCGATAAGTAATTATGATAGGCCTGTCACAATTGTTAGCACCAAGCTTTATCAGATCGGTAATTTATTTCCTGGTAAAACTCTAGAGAACAGTATTTCACTCGATGTCCAATGAATTATAGTCTGCTTCGTATCAGGGTTGAGGAATAAATCGTACTGATATCTTGAGTATAGGTGTCGGATATTATTAAAACGCCGAAGGTAACGTTTCATTTCTCCCCTCTCACATCGCTATAGATGAGTCGTTCCTGATTCAAGTATCATTGTATTTCATTGTATAAATGTGTTCAATAATTCACGCTTAACTAAAAACTACAACTGTATAAAGTCCTATTCCATACAATACGTATATACATATTATTACAGATTAAATCCAAATAACACACGTTTTGAGCCAATATTATAAATGAATTAATATAATAACTCCTTAATTTTCTTCACAAAGTGAGTGCCGAAATATTATTATTTAAATAATGAATAGATGTATTAAATTTAGTTTATAACTTCAAAATTAACTATGTAATCAAATTTAAATGAACTTACGTTTATTTAAAAGTTTTTTATAACATTTGTTTAAAAAAAAATAACGATATTTTTTAATATAGATCCTCTTCAATTCGTATATTTTGTTAGAACATGTATTTGGTTCTGATATACGTGGTTTATTCAAAAGGAAAGGTGAATTTTGAATTTTTTTGAAAAGTATTTATTTATTCATCAATATTCATTTTGCCCCCTTCAAAGTAATCCCCCTCAGATATAATGCACTTATGCCAGCGCTTCTTCCAATCCTCGAAGCTCCTCTGAGATGCGCTTTTCGGTATGGCCGTCAGCTCGTTCTTCGATTCTGACTTTATCTCATCAATTGTGGCGAAACGCATTCCTTTCATTGGTCTCTTCAGTTTTGGGAATAGGAAAAAGTCGCAGGGAGCCAAATCTGGTGAATAAGGTGGTTGAGGCATGATTAGGGTGTTGTTTTTGATCAAAAAGTCACGAACAAGCATTGATGTGTGAACTGGTGCATTATCGTGATGCAGAATCCATGATTTTTTGACAATTCCGACCGTTTGGGCCGTATTGCTTCATGCAAACGTTGCATAACTTCCTTGTAGTATTCCTTATTAACCGTACGACCTGTTGGCAAGAACTCATGATGCACCACGCCATTGTAATCGAAGAAAATAGTGAGCAAAACCTTCACATTTGATCGAACTTGGCGTGCATTTTCTCGGCCTTCTGTAAAGCGCTTGTACCACTTATAAACACTTTTTTGAGACAAAGTGGACTCGCCGAATGCCACAGTCAACATTTCAAGTGCCTTGGAGCACTTTATTCCATTTTTAACGCAAAATTTAATACATATTCTTTGATTCAATTTTTTCAAAAGTCAAAAATCGAAGAACACACACAAACGTGACTAAGCTTTTCAGTTATCAACAACAAACTACTAATACAAATTGGCTGATAATGCCAACATATGACTAGCACATGTGTACCAACATAACAAAAAAAAATTTCGATAATCGAATGTACACAGCGCGCGAAAATTCAAAATTCACCTTTCCTTTTGAACAAACGACGTATTTTCATTTTCTATTTAATTGTTACTACTAAACAATGTCAATAAATATTAGACTATACTTACTTTTAAATTTTTAATTCTTATTCTTAACTACATTTTTTATTTTTATTTATCTTGCAGTTCTTAAGAGATAATTTTCGTTTGTTAAAATAAACAATTTACACCTTCGTTAAATTAAAATCAATCCAGTTACATACATATGTATACATATACAAATTTTAGAATGGGAATTATTAATTAGAAAAATTTTTAATGTACAAATATTATACACAACATACTTATAGGTTCCAAAACAAATGTAGTTAAATCTATCAGACATTTTCACAAAATACTAGTAGTCTTAAATTTGCTGAAATATCAATTTATACTGGTACGTAGACTTCCGCGGTCGTGGTTCATACTATCTTCTTCTGGGTTTCCGGGCTGGAACCGCGTCACTGGTATAACTGCCGACGTTTCGTACCGACTCGTATGGGACATCTTCAGGGCTAAACTACTGCTACTGTTTGTTGCACCGAAATAGTTTCAGTGCAACAAGAGAGAATCCACAAACATCAACAAACGAGACGACGATAAACACAATTAGGCATCAGCAGACATTCGTTGCAACGAATTTTGGTGAAAGATTTGAAAATGTTCCCCTACAATGTGCAAACTGTTCACGAATTGCTGCCTGCTGACCGTCGGACAAGGTTAACTTACTGCCATACTCTGTTAAACTTGGTGCAAGAAGAGGATGATTTCGTATCAAAAATCATAATGAGCGACGAAGCCCATTTCCACTTAAATGGTTATGTTAACAAACAAAATTTGCATTTCTGGGGCACAGAGAATCCACATGAAATGCATGAAGAGCCATTGCATCCCCTCAAAGTGGCTGTTTGGTGCGGCATTTGCCGTGAAAAAATGATTGGCCCTTATTTTTTTGAATACGCCGATGGCACCACCGTTACCGTAAATGGTAGATGTTACAGGCAGATGCTAGACGAGCTTCTTTTACCGCAAATTGCTGTATTGGGTCTTGATCATTGTTGGTTTCAACAGAACGGAGAAACCGCGCACATAGCATGGGCAACGATGGAGATTTTGAGACATTAATTTCGAGGTTGAGTGATCTCCTGTTTTGGAGATTTGAACTGGCATTCCAGATCGCCAGATCTAACAGCAGCAGACTTCTTCCTTTGGGGCTTTTTAAAATCTCGCGTTTTCCACAACAAACCACGAACCTTGTATGCCTTATTAGCTAACATTGAAGAAGAAATCGCCAATTTGGAGCCAGATGTTTTGCGAGCAACAATTCAAAATGCCGTAAAACGAGCGCAATTATGCATCAACTCTGGAGGTGATCATTCGAGCGATATAATTTTTTTCCAATTAATGTCGTCAATTCTACACTTTCAAATAAACTTTTATGAAAACAGCTCTTTTTTCATTTATAACAAAATGGTAGCCAGTTCAAATTATGACATTACTTTTGCGCCACCCGTTATATTCACAATATAAGTATATTAACATATACGCCAAAGAGAAACAAGAGCGGGTTGTAGATTATTAACACATTGGCTCAGCTTTAGTTTGTAAGTTCAGAAAATATTTAATTTTTTTTTCCTCTCTCTCGATTTGTTCTTTTTTAAATTATAAATAGGTGTAAATTATTTGACTTTATAATTAAGTTTACCTTTCAATTCATTATCTTCTAATATATATTATTTTTTTATTTTTTTTACTTTCAGAATACGAAAATTAATGTGGAAAGGGGTTATATATCAACCTTCAGTGATCCAGTTAATTAACCACGGGCTCAATCAAAATTACCATATACAAAGACTACTAGGAAAGTTTTGCAATACAGCTTCGTTTATTTAATTTTTTCAAAGTAATTTCCTCTACACTCAATACACCTCTTCATCCTCCGAAACAAATCTTTAAACCAGTTCTGCCAAGTTTCACTAGGGAGTAAAGCACACTCGTTGTCTCAAACCCGCAAAAGGTCCTCATCACTGGAAAACCGCAGGGAGCAAGATTTGGACTGTAGGGAGGGTGTTCGAGAAGTTTCAATCCTGTCGTAGTCAAATATTCGGTGCAGGCTTTGGCGGGGTGAGCTAGCGCATTATCGTGATGGAGGAACCAGATGTCCATTCTTGACTTTGGCCGCAGGTTCTTCATATATTCAATGACTTTAGGCAGGCACTGTTCAGTATACTACTCCACTCGATTTGAAAAATACAGCTATGGTTTTCTTCTTTACAGATCGGGATTTTCTGACAACCACGGGTGTGTCCTCATCATCAAACACACAAATTTTGTTTTGAGCTTTGGTCGGCACATTGTAACAGTACAGCCAAGTCTCGTCACCTATCACGATGTTGTTTACATACCGAGATTGTTCCTTATTCAATTTCTTTAGCATCTCCCGGCACCAAGTCTCACGTCGTGTCATCTGCTCTTCGGTCAGTCGATGCGGCACCCACAGAGAACAGAGTTTCTTCACGTGCAAATGATCATGCCGAATCGAACGAATTGCTGGTGCATTTAGACCTGAAGTACCATCTATCTGTTGGTAGGTCACTCGCCTATCCTCGCCAAGCATGTTCCTCACAGTAGTAACGTTTTCCTCCGTATCTGACTTTCGAGGAATTCCCGGCCTCTCAACATCCTCCACAGTTAAATTTCCCCTTTGAAATTCTCTATACCACTTGAATATCGTTGTGCGATGTGGACAAACGTCACCTAGTGCAAGAGTCATTTCTTCGAAGTACTGGTCTATGTTTAAACCACGCACGAAATTATAACGCAAAACTGCCCTTAACTTATTTCGTGACCACGATGCCATCGCGAGCACTTTATACTCTCACTGCTAATGAATAACTGTGCCCATCACGCGGTGGCTAACATACTATGCACGTATGAACATGCCTCAATATGCAGAAACAAAAAGCTCTCTACGATTCATTGTTGCGTCATATTGCAAAACTTTCCTAGTACCCTTTGTAGTATTTGTTTCTTTTTCCTTTATTGATTCGCTTTTCTTGTATTAGCATTAAGATTATCCTGTAAATGGCTTACGCTGTTGGATAATGAATAAATTATTATTACTATTATTATCATTGGATTTTGCTTTTCGCATCCACGAGTACGCATCCTCACTTTATACCTGTGAAATTTACTGCTAGAAAAAGCTTCACAATCCTCCACACAATATTGCAACAAATCCAGAGCAATTATTGAGTTTCCAGAGAACACTATGCTCAAGTGATCGCTTATACCTTTTCAATAATCCGTGTACATGGTTCACACATAAAAATAATCGTGTATTTATTTAATGGAGATCAAATAAATTTACAATAATTACCCGTTAAATTTGATGAGATTAGAACGAACGTATATTTATTTCGTCACGACTATCAACGATGATTCTCAATCTTTTCACGCCGAAAAAGGATGATGATTTATCGCCGACTTGTGCTGTTAGCATCGCCTCCTCCGATCGATTCCGGAGTGCCGATAGTCTGTGCCGCTTTTCGACGACGTTCGCGATCTATGGATATTAAAGTGAAGTACCCGCTGTGACTTGTGGAACTCGAACGCGCTGATTAATTACTCTATTAAACAATTAACGTGTGATCGTGGATCGTAATTAAACGATTTTTCAATGAAATATGAACGGAAAAGGCGGCGAAGCGGTATTGCGCTGATTGATGGTTGCATGGTGGCGTGTTTGAGATATTTGTGAAAATTGGATTCTCAGAAGATTCACGTTGGTCTTGTGTCTGTAACATTATAGCACATAAATAACAATTTCTTCTTGCCATTGGGTTCATTTTAAGTACGAGGGTTGTATTGTAGATTTTGTTCTTAAATATCTAATCCCGAAATAATGAATTCGTATTTAAGAAACGTAGAAAAAGGAAGACTTTCATAGTGAACAAGTAAACAGACGCGCGTTAGTTTTGATACATTTCCTAAAATGTCTGTCAGAAGTATTACCAGACACTTCAACGTTCAATCCAAATTACTTAAAAAAAAAATAAATTCCATCTATATCAGTAAAAAAAGGGTGCATACTTTATTACCAAGTGACACTAAAAGAATAATAACTTTCTGCAATCGCTAGCTGAACTTCTGTAATTCACGTCTGAATCATTTTGAGTTCGTTAGATAGTCTTAACAAGTTCAATTTTTCTAATTCATTTATGTGCAACAAAAGGGGTGTTGTAATCTTGATGGAACCTGTGGTTGGTTAAGTTAATAACAGAACCAATAACAGAATACGAAAATTAATGTGGAATGGGGTTATATATCAACCCTAAGTGATTAAAAGAAAAAAAGAGATCATTATTCGGCCAGAGAATATTCTTTAATAATGGATGTACGTAATCCTCAAAAGTCACTTTAATTTGGTGTGGTTAGTAAGTTCACAAATTATACTGGGAAACACGAATTTCGTAACTAACTTTAGCATTCGAATCCAAAAATGACCCCAGGTTTTGTCCATCAGGTTGACCTTTTATTCTACAGGATATCATCTCTTTGTCAGAAAAGTCGTACAAAATGCACTTACAAAGAAAAATAGAGGATAAAGTTTCCAATTATACTGTTCGCAAAGAATAATTTTATTCATACAAAAACTGTATATAGCTTCTGTAAACTAAATTGTGTTCATACAAGTAATATGTATAATTCTTTTCATACATATTAAGACAAAAAGTTTCGCTTACTTTCAGCTTTTCCTGAAATGTTCAACCTGTAGACGATCTCGCTTGATGTTCCAACATAGTCAGCCATCATTTGTACATTCCATCTACTCTGATAACGTGCCCCCATGATCTTCAAATCTGACTGCTCACTAATATAAGTTGTAGAGAAGAAACTTAACGCGATAGAAGAAAACTGACTACAGTTTTGAAATCAGCATGCCTGTTTAATATTAAAACAAGTGAAAAATCGAACTCAACAGAAATTGTGTTAAAAATTTTTCACCAATGGTCCTATTTGCTTATCATGGCGCCTTGACTGGGGATCGTTATGTTGAATTATTAATTTGAGTTTTAGAAGATTTTGCAGAAAACATACCATTAGTTGATTACTTGAGCATTATCATTATTTAACTTCTGGCAAAGTACATATTAAGACTGTTACAAAAAAAGGTGTAAAAATGAAGATAATACAAACGTATATATAAAATGAAGAAAGACGTCATGTAAATGTAGACTAGGAAAAAATTACAGCTTCAAATCTATATTTTCGAACCACCGAACACTTTCAGGTGTGGCTTTTACGAAATCCTCTTGTATGCCAGAAAATGCTCGACGACCACATTCTTACACTATGCGTCTCATTGTTTGGTTCTTCGCATCCAGAAGTCCGCCTCATGTGGTAGCATTTATCATGACCCGTTCGCACTCTACTGAAAGATACCCAACTCTGGCGCGGTATATCTAATCCGTGTGGAGACTGTTCGGTGTTCGACAAGGGTTATTTGACACTCCTTCGAAGTACAGTCCACCATTCTGCCATCCACGAATCCGTTGCATCAAAACCTTCTTCTGAGAGTAATTGAGCGGCTTTTAAAGAACCTCCTACGTTGCCGGATGTGATGCGGCTCGATGTGGCTCAAAACGGGGAGCCAGAATGTTACAGTATGAATTGTTTAATCAAATGGAGACGTCGAATATACGAGACAGAGGTCCTCATAGCTGCTCGTACTCAATGCTATGCTCTAGTGAGTTTGTAGAGGATACTAGCCATGCACACAGCTTTCACACTAACTTCCGTCATTTCAGCGTCGCTATAAGTGAACAGAAAATATCAGTGTCTGTTGCGCAACGCGTTATTATCCGTTTCTCGCCAACGAAAGCGTGAAATCGAATGAAACTTTGATAGAACTCTTAGCACACTTCGGTGATGCTACTCTGAGTAAAAACCAAGTATTCGATTGGACAAAGAAGTTTCATAATGATCGCGATAAAGTGAAGAATCAAAACAATAAACGGCGTTCGAGGACCAGCGTCAATGATGACAATAATCAGGCCATGCATGAGCTTGTGGAAGATGATCACCGCCTTACTGTTGCTGAGATTACATAAGAGATGGGTAAAAGCGTTGAAAGTGTCCATATCCTTGTATCGAACACACTTGTATACAGGAAAATATCGGTAACGTGGGCTCCACGTCTTCTTACCGAGGCATATAAGAATGAATGGAAAAAAATCAGTCAACGAGTTCTGAATCGTTTTGAAGAAGGAAAGGAGGCTTCACATCACTATACCTCAGAGGACAAGAGGACGAGTATAGGGTGAAAAAAAGCCAAGAATCGAATGTCAGTCGGGAAAATTTCGGGATTCTTAAGGTGTTTTACTGATTGACTACCTACATGAGCAAAGGACGATGAATACGGCCTACTACTGCCAACTGCCAAAATAAAACGATTAAATGAAAGAATTTTAACAAAATATGTAAATGCAAATTTGAAAATTGTACATCAAATACGTATGTATGTAGGTACACAATTTTCTAGTTGTTTTTTTATTCTATAAATTGAGTTATTTTCTGACATGTTTAAAATATATGAATAAATTGTGCATTACCTCTTGTATTTTCTTAGCAAATAAAACTTTTCAAATTTGAAATAAATATGGGGGATGGGGTTTGTTGCTGGTAAACGATAATTGTGAAAAGAAAACTATTGTCACTATCCTTTAGTACCGTTAAAACAGTGAAATATTTAACCTAACTTTTTTCTGATATGTCTTACCGTTTTGGAGATATTAAAGCAAATAGCGAAGGGTTGTATTGCCGATAGAGCGGTCCACCCCCCGAAAACGGGCGATTGGGCAGCTAAAAAAGTTATCGTTGTTCTTACACTAGACCAGTCTATAAACCTACCAAGTTTCATTTAAATTGATGAGGGACACTTGCCTGTGTTCCCTTGTAAGGTGCAAGCAATTCAATACGCAGAACAAACTAGGAATTGAAATTTGAAATACCAGTGTTAACCAACAAGTTGCAACATCAATTTCGAGTAGCATTGGTAGGCTGTAAGTTACGTTTACGCCTGCGTTCGAGGTGCGACTTAGAATCTTTAATTGCCAGTATACACTTAAAGGAAAAAAGAACCCTTTTCAATATAATTGTAAACCATAGCTATTACATTTTTATTCTGAAAGACGTGTCAATATACTTATTTCTTTCATAATTTTGAGAATATCGATAGAATGTAGTTAACAAAAAAGAGAAAAGTTGGTGTAGATATTCGTTTTGATCTTTTATAGCGAAGAAATATTTCAATTACCTCTTTATGCAAAAGCCCAAGCTTAATTTCCATCGAGAGTGCGCACGTAACGAAAGTATATGAAGACTAGAAATACATTAATTTACATTTGCTCTAACAGTCGCCACCGGAATTTGTTACAATTTTATTCATAATGAAGAAAAAGAGACATGAATACGATATTAGCATTTATGTACATACATATATAGCGAGACTTGCACTTATTGTCTTAATATGCTCTCTGTTCGTGTGTAAGTGTATATTTAAGTCCGGCTAGTCATCAGAAGAACTGTTGTTACCTTGTTGTTGGTGCTGTTTTGCTGCTGAATATTGCGAGCGCGGTGGAATTTTCAAGAGTCACGCTTTCAGGCCGCGCACAGGTGTTCTTTATACACTGCGCTGCCTCCAATACCCACGCCGCACGACGACGCGCCGGAGATACAAATAAAACCGAATCCACTCATAAATAAATATAATTGAAACGAGTTCTCTTGTTTATATCGTTATTCTTTAACGTCTTACATCATAAAGCAAGCGCAAGAGGTACATACAGGGTTAGCGGAAAGTTTAAATATAATATATAATGACAACATAACGTTTAGTAATCAAAAAATAACAAAGATTGGACGTTTCACACCTTTCACATCTATCGGGTATATAATTAATCACAGTGTTACACTTGGATTCGCACAAAAAATTGCACAGGAACAAATCCGTACCCGACTTTCATTGTTAAAAGCCAAACACATACTGTTGATTCATGTGTGAATTTATAGTGTATTTTATTTTTGACGGTGAAAGTCTGGTACGGACTTGTTTCTGTGCGAGTTTCACCGCGCATTTAGGTGCGATACTGTGATTAATTGCCCACTGATGACAACTTAGTTATCGAAATACATATACAGAATACGAACATCGATGTGGAAGGGCCTTTTATTAACCTTTCTTTATTAATTCAATCATCTACAGTGATTAAAATTTACCAGTAAATAGAGAACGTAATAAGTCGACTAAAATTGTGAACCGTCACTTGAGCTGCGTATGTATGTGTTGTATGTAGAAATAACTCCGTTTAAATAAATGTACAAAATATATTTTACTAGAACTATATTGCAAAAATAAACTTTCTAAATTAGGTAAAAGTTGTAAAGTTCAATTTAAAAAATTATTAAAATGATTTTATAATTTCCATTAAGAACGTACACACTACAAATTACTTCTGAACGTAGTCTAGCTCTATGTTTTCGAATTGATGTATAACTTTAAACGCCACTTTTGTTGCGCTGTTTGTGCCATGAGAAAACGCATAAATTACGAGGTATGGCAATTAAATAACGAGACTGCGCTCCTTCCATCGCACAGCGGCATGAGGCGAGGCTGTATTTAGAATGTTATTGACCGTGATACTTTCCAAGCAACAACACGTAGTTTCGCCTCTCTGTCTGCTTTAGTTTACTTGCGACCATTAATTATAGAGAACACTATTACTTAGTGGTGCCGTGATCATGTTTGACATAGAAATCGAGCAGTGAATTGACCTACAATGCCTTGTCAAATTTAAAAAGTCGCTAACGGAATGTTTACAAATGTTAGAGGAGGTGTTTGGTAATAATGTTATGTTACGTGCGCGAATTTACGAATGGCACAATCAGTTTTCTGAAAGTCGGGAAGAGGTCGAAAATGATGAACGTCCTAGTCGACCTGTGAATGCTAGAAATGAAGAGAGCGTTCAGAAAAGTAATGAAATTGTGCGGAAAGACCGACGTCTAAGTATTCAGATGCCTGCCGATATGTTAAACATTAACAAAACATATTTGCATGATGAGTTAAACATGACAAAAGTTTGTGCAAAAATGTTACCAAAAAACTCACTAAGGAACAGAAAGACAATCGGATAAACCTTTGCTCTGACATCATGGAACGATTTTGATTTCTGCAAGCCAGTGGGAAGCACGCCCAAGCGGAGCACTCCCAACAGGTTAAGAATCACTGCTCTAGCAGTAGAGGTACAGCAACTATAACATCAGGTACAGGTTAATATTGTGCCAATTCTAATTTCTACCTCTAGAATAATTCCTAAACATTTCTATGAAAGCTTTAAAGGATTTAATTAATAATACGGTAAATATCAACAAAGAAACAGTAAGATACATTTTGCATGGTGAATTAAATAAAAGTTCGTGCAAAAATGGTACCGAAAAACCTCACTCAGGAACAAAAAAGACAATCGCATGAACATTTGCTCTGATGTCATGGAACGACTCACAGAAAAACCAGACTTGCTCACGAAAATCATCACACGTAATGAAACTTGGATTTTCTTGTATGATTCGGAAGCAAAGCGTCAATCGATGCACTGGAAGGCCGTCAGATCACTAAGACAGGAAAAAGCGCGAATGAGCAAGTCGAGTTTGAAGGCAATACTTATCGTTTCTTTCGATATCAAGGGTGTTATCATGACTGACCTGGTGGCTGTGGGTGAAACCATTAATCAGAAATACTACAAAAAAGTCCTAATCAAGCTGAGGGAAAGAATAAGGAAGAAAAGATCAGACCAGGACAACGCACTAGTTCACAATTCCCTATACAGGTATGGGCAACCTTTGACATGTTGTGACATGACTTTAATGTGCAAATACGTTCGCGGGCCGCCTTTAAAAGTAGTGCATTTTAAAGTAGTGTTCATAATTTTTAGTGATAGATATCAGACATGAAATAATACGACAATGTCTCGCGGGCTGGATTAAATCTTACAGCGGGCGGGATGCGGCCCTCGGGCCGGTGGTTGCCCACATATGCCCTATTCTATCAAGCAGTTTTTAGCGGACAAACACATTGCTGTGCTTGATCATCCTCCGTATTCGCCAAATCTCGCATCATGTGACTTCTACCTGCTCTCAAAAGTGGAAAGTGCATTAAAGGGAACACATTTTATATCTGTTGAACATGTAAAAGCTAAATCGGCAAAAAAGAGTCTAACATCATAACATAACAATGGAAGACACGTATACAACGATGTATAGATAGGGGAGGAGAGTATGTTGAAGGGAATAAAAGATAAATATAAGTTTATTTCCAATAAATAACATTTCTCACACCTGTCTCATTACTTAATTGCCACACCTCGTATAGTAACTTTAGAGCGGAAGCACACGAACATAATAATTTCATCGCATCAATAACAAACAACGATTTAGTATACCGCGTAATTTAGCATATGAGTTCTAACCAAGTTAAACATTACACGTAAGTGTTAAATAAATAATTTTAAGTTTAGTGCTTTTGTTTTCTAACATTATTAGCTGTCACCAATCAATTTAACAATACCCTGCAATTTACGACCATAATTAGAATGGTCAACGTTGACTTTGTGTCTTAAAGCGCAAGGTGCTAACTTCTAACACTTTTCTTATAGTGATGTTAGAAACTTGCAAATTATTGAAATTACGTAAACAAATTGGATGCATTTTATCAAAGCAAATATAATACAATAAAAAAAATTAAGTAAATTTAGTCCGGGCTTTTCTGATTCTATCAAGAATGCACAGTTTGTCAAAAAATTCTTTGCGCAGACAAAGAAACATGTAAAATGTTATCTTCATTCAAGGATTCCAACAACAAATTCTTTACATATTTGTTTTTTTTTTGCACACATTCCGTTACTGTACTTGTTCATGACTACAAGCCGCCAAAACTTTTCAAACAGACACACACATTACAACAAGAGCAACGAAAAAAGAAGTTTACTCAGTATAAAAAGTGTCAAAAAAATCTTTGCATATTGAATGAAGACGACAAAACAAAAATTCCGTTATTTTCCACGAATTTTGTGCATTTTGTTTTTTTATAACTGAAATAAAATATGAAAAGGGTAAAAAAGCGTTTTGTAATAAAGCGATTGTCTTTAATGCAACCATTGACCTCATATTTGAATATAAAAAAATGCCAGGAAAACGAGTTTCAATAAATATTATACAATTGGTGCATTTCAATTACTATAAAGGCAAATCCGCCAGGGAAATCGCCGATATGTTCTCTCTCTCAAAATCAGAACTGTATACAATATCATATCCCGTGCTGAAAAAGAAGGAAGACTAGAGTTAAAAGGATCCACAGGCAAGCCAAACAAGGTGACGCGGCGAATTGAGAGCAAAATAATTAAAATTAATAACCCGCAATCCAGTACTAGAGGATTAGCTCTTCAAGTGGTAAAAGATTTTGGGTTAAATGTTTCTCATGAGACCATCCGAAATGTGCTACAAAAACACAAATATTCTTCAAAATATTCTTCAAAGTTTTGCAATACAGCTTTGTTTATTTAATTTTTTCAAAGTAATTTCCTCTACACTCAATACACCTCTCCATCCTCCGAAACCAATCTTTAAACCAGTTCTGCCAAGTTTCACTAGAGAGTAAAGCACACTCGTTTTCCCATGCCCGCGGAAGGTCCTCATCACTGGAAAACCGCCTCCTTTTTAGCTTCATTTCCACATACGGGAACAGTGCAAAGTCGCAGGGAGCAAGATCTGGACTGTAAGGAGGATGCTCGAGAAGTTTCAATCCTGTCGTGGTCAAATATTCGGTGCAAGCAGCGCGGTGAGCTGGAGCGTTATCGTGATGGAGCGAACCAGGTGTCCATTCTTGCCTTTGACCGCAGGTTCTTCATAGATCCAATGACTTTAGGTAGGTACTGTTCACTATACCACTTAGCTGTGGCTGTCTTCTGTGTGTTCAAAACGACGCGTTTCACAATTCCACTTGATTTGAAAGATACAGCTATCATTTTCTTTACAGATCGGGATTTTCTGACAACTACGGGTGTGTCCTCATCATCAAAGACCCAAGCTTCGTTTTGAGCTTTGGTCGGCACATAGATAGTACAGCCAAGTCTCATCACCTATCACGATGTTGTTCACATACCGATATTGTCGGGCGCTGCGTACTCAGTACGAACCTGACCCGCGGGAAGACATCCCAACTCTAATTATTAACATTCCTGAAAATATCGTTTCACCTCCTTTATGTTTAATGTTTCTATTGAGCATTTCTAGTAATTAAACATTGCCAGCTGAATGTAAAAGCACAAAAGTTTTAAATTCGCTCACTTTATTCTCCTGGTTTTTAAATTGGAAGCAAATACTTCATTTTCTACTTCTTATGCTCGTATAATGAAGCAGCGTTGCCTAACTTTTTGCCACCTCCGTATTGCCATTATCATACATATATACAAATACATTGAGGGGCACTCGACTATGTAAAACTGGCGGCGTTACACCGGAAAAATCCGTTATTATATAACATTGTGTATATTTATGTTTGGTTCGTTGGATCACGTCAGCATATTTATAACTTTATACGTGTACTACATGTATTATGGTCGGGTTCTTCTGTGATATAATATTTTTTATAAATCACAGAAAATAGTATTTTACCTACGTGTGTTATATATCTATAGTGAATTGTATCCACAGTGACTGTAATGGAGTTTACATTCTCTAACATAATGTATAGTAGATGTAGATGGAAACTAATCGTTCTAGGGATTATATGTAAGGTACAACGTGTGCGATTCTGGAATGCAGCGAATTGTATAGAAAATACGGTATATGAATTAAAAAAATGACTATAGAAAGTGCTCTATCGCTTCCTATACAAGCACTATAATATTATATACGGCAATACCAACCTCTTCAGTAACGCTAGATTTATATGAAGTCTATATATGAACACATTTTCTCAAGAGGCTTGTTTTTTAAATTGCATAGGCGTATACACAAAAATTTTCTTCGTATTACGTCTACGATTTCAATGTATGGAGATGGACCGAAAAATACGTGTAATAACGGAGAGATAGCATACTTGCAAACTCTTTGTGACGCACCACTAAGCTGTCTTCCTACGAACGTCAATTGTCAAATATAACATCACTACAATCATTAATATCGTCGTTTCAACTGTTTAATTAAAACTAAAATTTTTTATAAGATGAATAGTGTTAAAAGTCGTGCTGTGATTACAACACCTCGATTTATTCGTGTTAGGTGAACCTAAGATGCACAACATGAAATTGAACTGTTATCTGCCATTACTGTACTCCGAAAGATCAGTTGATTTGCAGTATCTTTTGTTTCTTTGTGCGCGGTAATATACCCCACCTGCCACGAGTGAATCAAAGTGTTATAAATACTTCTTGAAATACTTATTAGCCAGGAATATTCGTAACGAAATTGAACGGAGGTCTACAGAACTTGACTCCTTCATTTACCACTCTTGATAAATGGATATAACGGGTGTTTTTTTTATAGGTATAGAACTTTAAGTTGGCAACACTTTTTAACTGGCGGCCATTTTGTCAGCTGTTAAGTGATTTATATTTAGTTTGGTTTGTCATTTCAACATGAATAAACTGACGTCTGAACAACGCTTGCAAATTGTGCAAATTTATTTTGAAAATCATGGTTCTGTTCGAAATACGTATCGCGCACTACGTCAATATTACGGTCAACATAATCGTCCATCAGAGCAATTAATTCGATTAACTATGGAACGTTTTCGCACCACGTATACTCTAAATGATAACACGCATCCAGAGAGACGTCGTACAGTGCGTACAGAAGAAGTCATTGCTGCTGTAGAGCGTGGCGTAGAGGAAGACCCGAATCAGTCTATTCGGCATCGTGCACAGGAATTGGATATGTGTCCATCCACTTTATGGAAGATTTTGCGGAAAGATCTAGGTTTGCGTGCTTACAAAATCCAACTCGTGCAAGAATTGAAGCCACACGATCACCTGGCAAGGCGTAGATTCGGTGAATGGGCCCAAAACAAGTTTGCCGTTGATCCCGATTTTCATAATCGAATTTTGTTTAGCGATGAAGCTCACTTTTGGTTGAATGGATACGTCAATAAACAAAACTGCCGTATTTGGAGTGATGATAGTCCTCAAGTGTATGTTGAGACACCGTTATGTACCTGGTTAGCATAAGATCGCAGATTCGAAACTCGTGCGAAAAACAGGATTTCTTTTCAAAAAAATATCTGCATTACATATACGATATATAAAGCAATTAAAATTATAATTTTTCAGTTTCATATTGTAGAAAGTGCATAATTATATGCATTTAAAACCTACCGTATGTTTCATTTAATATCTGTTTCCATAACATTATTTATAGCACTCGAATTCACCTGCCACGAATGAATGAACACGTTCTAAATATGTGTGTTCTGTAGTTTTTGTAGCGATAACGTCATATCGCATTGTTAATAAAAACATTCTGCATCTCAAAACCATTGTCTCCTTTATAATCATTGGTCTAATAATTTTATATGTCTGATTATTATTATTATTACAATTATTGGTCGACACCAGAAGATTGTTGGTAGTGATACGAAAAATGGAACCACCGAAAAGAAAAAAAAGCAAATCCACATGAAACAGTAAACGAAATAGAAACATGATGCGTTACTTGTGAAATCACTTCAAGGAAGAACATACGTTGAGGTGCTTCGGAAGATACACCTAAAAACGAAGCCGAAGGAAATGAGTACTTTAAAGTAATTAGAAAAACGCGAACAGGCGATATGCTGCTGGAACTTGAAAAAGGACAAAATTTCAAGAACATGGAAGGTTTCAGTATCAAGCTGAAGCAAATTATAGACGAGAAGGCCAACATCAGTACTTTCGAGCCAAAACTAAGTTATAGTTTCAGGACCTGGACATTGTAACAACTGAGGAAGTCAAAAGAGCAGTCTAGAGAGTCTGATGACGAAATGAGGATCGCTCTCACCAGCACTGATAGGTGAGGAGTTCGGTATTTATCTAGTTCAGTCAACGTCGAGCCCTGAAGTTACTAGAGGCATGAAAGATTAAGACAGCCGACTTTCGGTGTTTCAGGAAGATCTCTGTATGAACTGCGGAATGAAGGGCCATAAACAAAAGGAATGTAAGAATGACGCGTAATATTTCCTCTACACGGGAGGGCTCGCCACGAAGAATCGTATCCCAGGCTCCAGCATGTGCTCGACGTCCAGGAAGTTAGCTTGAACAGGCAAAGAAGAGTCAATAATCAAGATTCTTCAGGCCAACATGCATCGAAGTAATACAGCAGACGATTACACAATTTCAGACGAGTGGAAGGCCTCTGTACTAATTAAGGAGCGAAGGATCATAAACACGACGAATATCAGAATGACGCGCGATGTTTCCTCTGAATGGGAGGGCCTGCTGCGAACAATAATGTCTCGGGTCCCAGCGTGTGCTCGACGTTCAGGAAGGCACCAGAGCAGGCAAGAAAGAATTAATGATCGGGATTCTTCAGACCAACATACATCTAAGTAAAACAATGAACTCTCATTACACGATTTCAAGTATTATTATTATTAACCACAATGACAGCTAACTAATGACCTGGAATAGGTGGCTTTACGTGACCGGTGACAGTGTTGTCTACCGCTTGATGTTGAGCGCAAATTTTGCTTTGAGAATAGAAATTTGTGTTTTAATTTTTCCTCTGTTTATAGTATAATTCGCCTTGCACTTGGCGCATAAGTTCTTTATAAAAATATAATATTAGCACACCACTAATCTAACTATAAAATACTAAATTAGAAACAGACTCTCCAACGTTCTAACAATCCTGAATAAATTTTACTTATATAAACACACTATACTATACGACATATTATACGAAACTTAATACTATTAACAAAATAAATATATGTATCAGGTGTACCGGAATGTCATTACGTAATTTTCTAATTTCTACGAAATTTGCTAAGTACTGCTCTGCAAGCACGTGTTCCATTGATGCGAAAAGGTGATAGTCGGATAGGGCAAGGTCTGGAGAATACGGCGGGTGCGATATTATGCCCCATCCAAGCGCTTTCAACACTTTCTTGATCGGTTTTACCGTACAAGACGGCGCGTTATCGTGGTGTAAAATAACTTTACACTATCTTCGGGCACATTCTGAACGTTTTTCTATCAATGCATAGTTCAAATTGATAATTTGATGCCGGTAGCGATCAGTATTAACTGTTTCACTAGGTTTCAACAGTTCGTAATACACCATGCCACTTTAGTGCCACCAAACAAAGAGCATTGCCTTGCGACCAAAACGATTTGGCCTTGTAGTCGATAAGTCGGCTTCGCTAGGTGATAACCATAATTTTTTGGGCTTAGAGTTTACGAAATAAATACATTTTTCATCTACCGTCACTATTCGATGAAGAAATGACTTCTGATCATAATGTTCCATGCATTTCACAGACGATTCTTCAATTTCTCTATTTGCCTGCCATTCAGTTGATGTACCATCTATTTTCCTATCATTTCAATATTTCCCATTGCTCGTAATCGGTCGCTAATTATTTTTGAACTTGGGTTGAGTCTTCATCCATTAACTACTACAGTTTCGCATCTTCAAACTTTTTCGGTCTACCAGAACGTTCTTTGTCTTGCATATCGAAATCACCACTTTTGAATTGTAGAAACCACGCCTCACATGTTTTTATCGTTGGAGCACGCTCACCGTAAGTTTCTGCTGGCAAACGATGACTTTCAGCAGCTTTTTTCTTTTGATTGAATAAGAAAAGTAATTCGTGCGGCAAATGCACTTTTTCAGGCACGACGCTCGACATTTTCAAAGAGGTATAAATCTATGACTGTTACTTTCGCAAGTTATAATATGTATGTCTTCGAAGCTTGATATCAGTAGAATAAAAAACATATATGTCAAATCATAACCTACTTAAGCCTAGCGACATCTGTTAGGAAAACCGGTAATTACTTTCTGATACACCTGGTATATAGTAGGCTAACAGCATGTATATTATATACACATTAATGTTTCCGGAAGAATACAATAATGTGTTCAAAATTATTCATCGTAACTGAAACCTTAATTACCAGATACTGCATATACTTTTGTATATAAAGTATAATGAAAGTAATTACTCTATTTGAGCACTTATATAATAATAATTTTTCGTGCTCTTTTCTGTCGCCTTATCTGCTACATGTTCCATTTTTCCCTATTCTTACGTTAACTATATTCACTTTCACGTTAATTAGATTTCATTACACAAAAGACATAACTATAGCGACTGTATACTTATACCTACAGCATACAATATGCAACGCATAACTTGATTTTCTAAAGACCACAAAACCTCTAGAAAATATTCAAATACATTCTTTAAATTAAAAACAAAAACATTATAATCTTTGAAACATATAAACAAAAATTTCAAACACTTTAATGATAATATACAGCCAAAGTAATAACTGCATTGTTCAAATCTCTTCAATTTCTCGGAAGAATCGTTTAAATTTTTCATTCGACACAAAAATGTTAAATATTCACGACGGTCCGATATAAAACTTAATTAAATCTTAATATGCATCCATATACGTATTATTATCTGAATGTACAAAGAGGAATTCCAGTTAAATGTGTTGCTTCATTGTTCCACCGTTTTTTTTATAGCGCAGAAGGGGGCGAAACGGAAGTCGCAGGGGGAAGTGAGGCAATTTCATTGTTAAACGGTAGTAGGTGGAGTCTTTCATTCAATATCTACTGACATTGACGCGTATGTATCTATACGTGTACAGTCATGTGCACGAAAATGGCAGTGATCTTAAATTTGTTTAAATATTAATTTATACGTTAAAGAAGAAAAATTCAAGTTTATTGAACTCTTTATTCCAATATATTATATATAGGTAGTTATAACAATAAATATATAGGTTTCTTAATACCAAAATGAAAATAAAACTGTTTATATTCTAACACAAACAATATAATTGTGTTTCAATACACGTAAATGCAACTTAGATGATTTCGTCAAACAGTTAAATTCAAAATTGCCGACAATTAAATTTACAGTAGAAAAAGAAAACAATGACGAGTTGCCTTTTTTGGATGCCTTAGTTATTAGCAATAATTTCAAAATAGAAATTGATATTTTCCGAAAAGAAACCAATGTCAATAGATTCATCACGGCGGACTCAAATCATAGCACGCAACAAAAGATGGCTTCATTCAACTTCTTATTGATCGTTTGATTAATTTCCCACTAACAAATGTAAGATACGAAAGAGAATTGAACCTCATTAAGAATATCGCGAGATACAATGGTTTTGATTCGGAAATAATCAATGGATTAATTAGAAAGGCCAACATAAGAAAAACCACATGTCTATCACCACAGAGCAATCGGAATAAGCAGTTTGTTTGTTTACCTTATCATCGTATGACGAAAAAAAAATTTAAATAGTATTTTTAAAGAGCGCGGTTTTCAAGTTTGTTTTCGCGCCAGTAATTCAATTAAAACCCTTTTAGGAAATGCAAAAGACAAAATCGAAGATAACAAAAAGTCGACATGATCAATAAGGTTAATATATAACCCCTTTCCACAATTAACTATTTGTAAATTCTGTATACGTATTTCGACAACCAAGTTGTCATCATCAGCAGATAAAATCAAAGTGTCGCACCTGGTAAAACACGGCGAAGAAATTGTACGAAAAATATACTCCGTACGCGATCCGCATCGTTGAAAACCAAGATGTGCACTGTGTCTGTTTCACAAGGTTTTTAAAAATACTTTTACTTAAACTAACATGCACTACACCGAAAAAGGTTATTATGGTCAAAAATGTGTGTGATTTATGTGTGTTTTATGATATTGTTCCTCTTGTCTTTCAGTAGAGAAAAAAGAGGCGTTTGCAGGGGGCCGGCGTCATAAACATTTACCAGATGGCCTGAATTCTTTACGATGTGCATGCTTTCATACGCGTCCAGTTCGCGATAATTGTACACGTTCTTTATCAAATGTAAACAATCCATATTAACACTGTGGTTATTTTCTAATACATGTCTCGCTATACCCGATTTTTCCGGTCGGTTGAATTTTATGTGCGAAAGGTGTTCTTTATACCTGGTTTCGATCGATCTTTTGGTTTGGCCGATGTATTGTTTATTGCACTCTAAACATTCAATTCGGTAGATTCCCGATTTTTTATTCTCTTCAATTTTGTCTTTTGCATTTCCTAACAGCAATTTAAGGGTATTATTAGGGCGGGAACATACCTTAAACCCGTGATCTTTAAAAATACTATTCAGATTTTTTGTCACACGATGGAAAGGTAAACAAACAAAATACTTTTCCCGATTGCTCTGTGGTGAAAGACATGTGGTGTCACGGACTGTTTTTCTTATGTTGGCCTTTCTAATTAATCCATTGATTATTTCCGAATCGAAACCGTTGTATACCGCGATATTCTTAATGAGGTTCAATTCTCTTTCATATCTTACTTTTGTTAATGGGAAATTGATCAAACGATTAATCAGAAAATTGAATGAAGCCATCTTCTGTTGCATGCTGTGATTTGAGTCAGCCGTAATGAATCTATTGACATTGGTTTCTTTTCGGAAAATATCAATTTCTATTTTGAGATCTTTCTTAATAACTAAGGTGTCCAAAAAAGGCAACTTGTCATTGTTTTCTTTTTCTATGCAACTTAAATGATTTCGTTAAACAGTTAAATTCAAAATTCCCGACAATTAAATTCACAGTAGAAAAAGAAAACAATGACAAGTTGCCTTTTTTGGACACCTTAGTTATTAAGAAAGATCTCAAAATAGAAATTGATATTTTCCGAAAAGAAACCAATGTCAATAGATTCATTACGGCTGACTCAAATCACAGCATGCAACAGAAGATGGCTTCATTCAATTTTCTGATTAATCGTTTGATCAATTTCCCATTAACAAAAGTAAGATATGAAAGAGAATTGAACCTCATTAAGAATATCGCGGTATACAACGGTTTCGATTCGGAAATAATCAATGGATTAATTAGAAAGGCCAACATAAGAAAAACAGTCCGTGACACCACATGTCTTTCACCACAGAGCAATCGGGAAAAGTATTTTGTTTGTTTACCTTTCCATCGTGTGACAAAAAATCTGAATAGTATTTTTAAAGATCACGGGTTTAAGGTATGTTCCCGCCCTAATAATACCCTTAAATTGCTGTTAGGAAATGCAAAAGACAAAATTGAAGAGAATAAAAAATCGGGAATCTACCGAATTGAATGTTTAGAGTGCAATAAACAATACATCGGCCAAACCAAAAGATCGATCGAAACCAGGTATAAAGAACACCTTTCGCACATAAAATTCAACCGACCGGAAAAATCGGGTATAGCGAGACATGTATTAGAAAATAACCACAGTGTTAATATGGATTGTTTACATTTGATAAAGAACGTGTACAATTATCGCGAACTGGACGCGTATGAAAGCATGCACATCGTAAAGAATTCAGGCCATCTGGTAAATGTTTATGACGCCGGCCCCCTGCAAACGCCTCTTTTTTCTCTACTGAAAGACAAGAGGAACAATATCATAAAACACACATAAATCACACACATTTTTGACCATAATAACCTTTTTCGGTGTAGTGCATGTTAGTTTAAGTAAAAGTATTTTTAAAAACCTTGTGAAACAGACACAGTGCACATCTTGGTTTTCAACGATGCGGATCGCGTACGGAGTATATTTTTCGTACAATTTCTTCGCCGTGTTTTACCAGGTGCGACACTTTGATTTTATCTGCTGATGATGACAACTTGGTTGTCGAAATACGTATACAGAATTTACAAATAGTTAATTGTGGAAAGGGGTTATATATTAACCTTATTGATCAAGTCAATAAACCACAGGCTCCATCAAATTCAACTACAAAAAGTCGACAATCTACCGAATTGAATGTTTAGATTGCAGTAAACAATACATCGGCCAAACTAAACGATCGATCGAAACCCAGTATAAAGAACACCTTGCGCACATAAAATTCAACCGACCAGAAAAATCAGGTATAGCAAGGCACGTTTTAGAAAATAACCACAGTGTTAACATGGATTGTTTACATCTGATAAAGAACGTGTATAATTATCGTGAATTAGACACGTATGAAAGCATGCACATCTTAAAGAATGAAAGCCATGTGGTGAATAGTGACAATGGACCAATCCAAACGACCCCTTTCGGTCTGCTTAATGTCCGTAGAAGAGAAACACAGTAATAAATCACATGCAGGTACTTATCGGTCATGTCCGTGTTCTTTTTTCAATGTCACTCATCCTAGTTTAAGTAACACAATTTTTAAAAATCTTGTGAAACGAACAATTAGTGTACATTCAGGTTCTCAACGGTGTGTATCGCATACGGAGTGTGGTTTCGTACAGGTATTTTTCGCCGTGGTTTACCAGGTGCGACACTTTGCGGTTATCTGCTGATGATGACAACTTGGTTGTCGAAATGCGTATACAGAATTACAAAAGTTAATGTGGAAAGGGGTTACATATCAACTTTAGTGATTAAAATAATTGTGCATTAAAATAGCAGCCATGCCAAAATACTAACGAAATGTCATTTTTACTTAGTTAATTGGATTGAAATACTTGAATACTTTGTTGCTCGACCTTTATTGTTAATCACCTCTTCACACCTGTGGGGCAACGAGTTCACCAGTTGCCTACATGCTTATATGTGGCTGAAAATGATAGCCATTCGATTTGGCATATTCTCCACAGATCGACAACATTTTGCGGCTCAGAAGGAGATACAGTCTTTTTCAACCCCACCTCTAAAATTTTCAATGGGATTTAAGTCTGGTGATTGTGTCGGCCGACCCAAAACGCGAATGTTATTATCTCGAAACCACGTTTTCGCTTTAGGAGGAACATGCTTCGGAACGTTATCCTGCATATACAACCATCTTAGTGGCATTTCTTCCTCTGCATATGGTAGAAACGCAGTTTGTAATATGTTCACATAGACATCAGCATTCATTATGCCTTCTATCTTGTGTAAGGGGCCTATACCATACCACGAAAAACACCCCTACAGCATGATGTTTGAGCCTCCGAATTTTACCGTCTTCTTAGTGTATTGGGGTTGAAATGCTGTGAATGGTGGTCTTCGTACATATTTTTTGTATGCACCGGAATTAAATAAAACTATTTTCGATTCATTGGACCACAGTACATCACGCCACTTTTTTTCGTCCCATTGTACGTGTTCATGAACAAACGACAATCTACTTTACATTTACCTTTTATTTAATAATGGTATCTTCCTAGGCCTTCTTGCACGCAACTTTCGTTAAATCAATCTTTGTCTGATAATAGAGATGCTTATACAAAGGTGTAGTTCATTTTTAATTGCAGTCGAAATTATGAACGGCGTCTTCTTTGCGCAAGTTATGTTTCTCTCTTCTCTAAGGCTAGTTTTCCATTTTCCACCACGATTTTCTTTCACTTTTCTCCAGTTCTTAGCGTTTGCAATCATTTTCCCGAAACATCAGAGTATTTTGTATAAACTTGTAGATTTTGCCTCTATTAAATGGATCGAGTATAAGCACCCTTTTTCCGACGAACAATGTTTTGCTCGACCCATATCACAACAGAAATGGATGATATAAAAATTGTTGAATTATTCTACGACACACTGAACCTTATACGTCCACGCGTAATGTCGCAATCTATGGTACTGCTATTTTGATGCATAGGCATGACTAGAAAACTCAGTAACTCCCCCTCATATTCTGTACTTTACCGAAAACCATATAAAGAGTGTTTCAAACTGCGCGATTTTTTTAAGAATAAATAAAATATAGATGGCGCACTGAATTTGTGTGGGTATGTGGGCATTTAAAAAGTGTGATGTATGACATTTACAAAAATGGCTTCGTACACGGTACAACAACGCGTTCAAATTGTTGAATAATTTTATGAAAATCAGCGTTCTGTGAAAAGAGTTTTTAAAAAATTGCGTGAATTTGATGGTTTACATAATCATCCATGTGAAAGCACTATTAGTCGAATTATTAAAAAATTTCAAAAGACTGGGTCCGTGAAAGATCAAAAAAGTGAAAATTACTGTCGTAGTGGTCGTTTGCAAGAAAATATTGGTTTGGTTCGTGAAAGTGTTTCTGAAGATCCTGAAATGTCCATTAGACGACGTTCACAACAACTTGGACTTAGTGGATTAGTATTTTACACAAGGATTTAGCTCTGAAGGCATATAAGGTTCAAATAACACAGGAACTGAAGCTATTAGATCATTTAAAACGTCGTTCGTTTGTCAATTTCGTCAATGAACAATCAGCTGATTTTTCTCAAAAAAATAATGTTTTCCGATGAGGCACATTTTGAACTCGGTGGCTATGTTAATAAACAAAATTGCCGTACCTGGGGTGAGGAAAATCCACGAATTCATGAGAAACCTATGCATCCTAAACGAGTTACTGTTTGGTGTGCATTATAGTCAGGTGGTGTAATTGGACCTTACTTCTTTGAAAATGCTGCTGGTGAAGCTATAACTGTCAATGGTGATCGATATCGTCGAATGAAAACCGAATTTTTGTGGCCTGAATTAATGAATATTGATCTAGAGAATATGTGGTTTCAACAAGATGTATACCTCACTTTACGCACGAATCAATTGACTTATTGAGAGAAAATTTTCCTGGACGTGTAATCTCAAGAAACGGTGATGTTAATTGGCCACCAAGATCATGTGATTTGTCACCGTTAGGCTATTTTCTTTGGGGTTATGTCAAAAGTCAGGTTTATAAAAACAATCCACAATCAATTCCTGCTTTGGAAGATGAAATTATTCGTGCCATTGTTGAGATAGAGCCTCAATTATGTCGAAATGTCATTGAAAATTTTAACAAAAGAGTGGACGTCTATGGAGCTGCAAGAGGAGGCCATTTGGCCGACATTTAATTTTTCGCATATAAATATCGCATATAAATAACTGATACATCAATTACCAATAAAAGGTTTTTGAAAGTGATTGCAAATTATGTGTTTTATTTATTCTTTAGAAAAACCGCGAAACTTGAAACACCCCTTACATTCAGGGATTTTAAATGATTTCAATATAGCTGCACCAGAATTGTCCGTTTTAAATGTTATTTATAAGTATTAATTTTGAACTGCTTTTTGCGCACATGACTGTACACAGTATAAACAAACGCACGCACATGCATCTACGGGTTTAAATAATACTAAAGCATCACCTCCATCTCAGGGAATTTAGTTATTATTCATTGAACTGCACTAGACATTCTTCGAATTCTAATCCATATGTATTTAGATGGGAAGTTAATCTAAAAATACTTACATAAGTTATATATACTGAATTGTTTTTCATTTATATATTGGCTAAAAAAATCATATAAAAATCGAAATACTTCTGCGGGATTTATTTGTGGTTTATCAACGCATGAATGGACATTCGATATACCGCAAATATTATTGAAAATATTAGAATGAATTTGCACAATTTTTGCGGTGTCGAAGAAAAAAATTCGACAGCAAATTTTGAACAGATGGAACTTTAGATGATACAATTGCTTACATGTTAATATATTCTAAATACGGACCGTAAATGTGTAATCACTAGATTTCGTTTTAACAAAAGAAGAATTTATATTTTTTGAGTTAAATATCGGAAATGCCAATCTTGTTTTTCTACTCGCTTCTGAGAAAATATACAAAATATACTGTGTTTTTGAAGCGAAAAAGCCATAGTATCTAGATTGCAACTTAGAAAAATTCCTGTATCATAGAGTATAATTAAATATAATAGTAACAATAACAGTAATCTTTAACACGTGATTCATCAATTATTATTCATTGCGACAGTAAACGTGTTACACTATAACACTATTAAAAGACGTTAATTTTTTTGAACGAAGATTACGCTGATAATCGCTTTGTTTATGAATTGTGTAATGGAAATTAACGAACGGCCTTTGATTCATATCGTCGGCGATTTCCAACTCCTTGTAGAACTGTTTTTAACAATTTCTATCAATGTTTAAAAAAAATGAAACTAAACTAAACTAAACTAACGTGAAAATTACTAATTTTAAACTTAGCGTACCTTAATGCAGTTGTTTATAGAAAGAACAATAATAATAGTAATTTATTATCCAACAGCTTAAACCATTTACAGGATAATCTTAATGCTAATACAAAATAAAGTAAAATAATTTAAACACACTTATAATTTATATATATATATATTGGGTCTGGGAAAAAGTTCGTGGCGTTTTTCCCGATAGATGGCATTGGTTGCCGATAACTAAAGAACAACAAGTCACAGCGACACCACCGACGGCTCGTTTTTTAGATGACCTTCCGAACGTTAGTTTGAGCGTAGAAACATTGTAATCGGTGCAGTGGTTGGAAAGTTATTCGCACTTGAAAATGGAGAAGAATAATGAGAAATTTCGCTATATTCTGCAATATTATTATGATAAGGGGAAGAACGCTGCGCAGGCTTGTGATAAAATTTGTGCTGTGTACGGTGAAGGTACTTTATCGAAATCTGTTGCGCGGAAATGGTTCGCTCGCTTTCGTTCTGGAAATTTCAATGTTTAAATCACTGAAAAATCTGATGAAATTCTTGAAAAAGTCCAACAAGATAAGCATATCAGCAGTGTCGATATTGGCATGGAGCTAGGCATTGACCGCAAAACTGTTTTGAACCATTTACACAAAGCTGGTTACAAAAAAAAGCTTGACGTATGGGTTCCTAAGTTGAGCGTGAAAAACATGATGGACCGAATTAACATCTGCGATGCGCTGCTGAAACGGAATGAAATCGAGCCGTTTCTGTTTAATAACCGGATATGAAAAATGGATTATACGATATCGGAAGCGTAAAAGATCGTGGATAAAGGATGGTGAGCCGTCACAAGCGTTCGCTAATACGCCAAAAAAAGTGATGCTGTGTGTATGGTGGGACTGGAGGGGAATCGTCCACTACGGCTACTTACTGGTCAGACGATTGATTCTCAACTCTACTGTGCACAACTAGAGAGATTACGCCAGGCGATTGAAAGAAAACGGCCCGAATTGATTAATAGGAAAGGTGTTGTCTTCCATCATGACAACGCCCGACCACACACTTCTTTGATGACCCGTCAAAAATTGAGAGAGTTTGGTTGGGAAGTTTTGATGCACCCACCTTACAGTCCGGATATAGCATACTATCATCTGTTTCGATCTCTGCAGAACTCTCTCAATGGAATTAAGTTGGTTTCAAAAGAGGCCTGTGAAAACTACTTGATTCAGTTTTTCGACCAGAAACCACAGAAGTTTTTCACCGATGGGATCATGGATCTACCAAAAAAATGGCGAAACATTGTCGATAATAATGGAGCATATTCGGTTTAAATGAATTCGTCCACGCGCCATGCGGGGACCAGTTGAATTTTACTGAAAAAACGCCACGAACTTTTTCCCAGACCCAATATATATACGAGGGTAGTTTAACAAGTAGTGAGAATGAAAAAGAAAAACGAATTGTTTAAATACAAAATAATTTTTATTTTTCAATATACTCTCCTAAAAGAGCAATACATTTATTCCAACGGTGCTCCAATGCCCTTATATCATCTCTAAAATGCGATTCCGGAAGGCTTGCAAAGTACTCATTTACGAAAATGATAAGCTCGTCGTTAGACGAAAATTTCTTTACACCTAGTGCCGTTTTCAATTTTGGAAAAAGGTGGAAGTCGGAAGGGGCTAGATCCGGCGAATAAGGCGCATGCGGTACTAATTGGAAATGCAACTCGTGGATTTTGAACATGGCAACTGTGTTGGTATGCGAGGGAGCGTTGTCTTGGTGAAACAGAATCTTTTTCTTTGCCATTCCTGGCCGTTTAGCATGAATCTCAACATTTAATTTTTGTAGAAGTTCTGCATAATATTGTCCGTTTATTGTGGCATCTTTCTGAATGTAATCAATGAGCAAAATACCCTTTGAATCCAAAAAAATTGATACCATCACCTTGTTTGCCGATAAAGTGGTTTTCGCTTTCTTTGGAGGTGCAGAACCACGTTCTAACCATTGTTTCGACTGTTGTTTAGTTTCGGGTGTACTGTAGTGTATCCAAGTTTCATCACAAGTAACAAATCGCCTACAAAAATCAACCGGATTCCGTTTATAAAGGTCCAAACACTCAATGGAAATGCGCAAATGAGTGAACTTTTGATCAGTCGTAAGCAATCGCGGCATCCATCTTGCCGAAAGCTTGGAAAGGCCCAATTCCTTCGTTAAAATATGGTGTACGGGTTCTGTTGAAATGTTTACCATGTCTGCTATCTCTCTCACTTTGAGTCGTCGCTCTTGCGTAATAACATTATGGATTTTTATAATCATTTCCTTAGAAATCACGATTTTAAGTGCTCCAGAGCGCGCTTCATCAACACAGCTTGTTCTACCACGTTTAAATTCATTTACCCATCAACTTATTGTGGAGGATGATGGAGCAGATTCACCTAATGTTTCCCGTAACTCATCTTTTATTTCGGTAGCTTCCATACCATTAATTACGAAGTATTTAATCACCGCACGATACTCTGCTTTTTCCATTTTAACAAAACGACGTGTTGCTTCTTTTTCAATCAGCTGTCAAAAATAAACTAATAAATCGATTTATCTCAATATCGGAATGTAAACATATAAATAGGCAACCTAAATTACAGTGCATTTATTTTACCAATTAGAGCTCCACCTATGTGTCATTCTCACTACTTGTCAAACTATCCTCGTAAATACAATAGTAACAATAACAGTAATCTTTAACACGTGATTCATCAATTATTATCCATTGCGACAGTGAACGTGTTACATTATAATACTCTTAAAAGATATTTTTTTTGAACAAAGATTATGCTGGTAACCACTTTGTTTATGAATTGTGTAATGGAAATTAACGAACGGCCTTTGATTAATATCGTCGGCGATTTTCAACTCTTAAAGTGCCTTGTAGAACTGTTTTTAGCAATTTCTATCAATGTTTAAGGTAACCATGAAACTAAACTGAACTAACGTGAAATTTACTAATTTTAAACTTAGCGAACCTTACTTCAGCTGCTCATAGAAAGAACAATAATAATAGTAATTTATTATCCAACAGCTTAAACCATTTACAGGATCATCTGAATGCTAATACAAAATAAAGTAAATCAATAAACAACAAAAAACAAGTAATATATACTAAACATAAAAGATTGGAAGGTATGCTTAATTATAAAGTAAAATAATTTAAACACACTCATAATTTATATACGAGGGAGCGTTTTTATATTCGCGGAATGGGGGACAAGGGGTGGAAACAAAAAAAAACCAAATTATTTTTCTTTTTCAATATATTCACCTGCAAGACGGATACATTTTTCACATCTTTCAATTAATTTATTTATATCCTCATAAAAAAATGATTTCTCTTTATCTGCAAAATACGCTGAAACTGCCTCCTTGACTTCATCATCGGCAGTAAATTTTTTACCCCGCAGCTCTTTTTTCATTTTCGGAAACAGGTAATAATCACTCGGGGCCAGCTCTGGGCTGTAGGGTGGGTCATTCACAATTTCGAAGCCCACCTTATGCAGGGCAGCTAACGCAACGCGGCTCTTGTGGACGGGCGCGTTGTCGTGCAAAAGCAGAACACCTTTTGTAAATTTTCCCCGTCTTTTCTCTTTAATGGCTTCTTTCAGTCGCTCTAATATTGAAGCGTAATATTCTCCGATTATAGAAACACCTTTATCTTTATAATCATTCAACAATATTCCTTCCGAGTCCCAAAATACCGTTGCCATGAGTTTCCCAGCTGATTGTGACACTTTAAATTTCTTGGGAGGTGCTGTGCCCTTTTATGCCACTGCATGGAGTCTTGTTAGGTTTCGTCTCCAGTAACAATTCTACTCAATACACCATCCTTGCCTTCATTACAGACGTCCAAAAATGCACGCGAACACTCTACGCGCTGTTGTTTTTGCGGCGGCGTGAGCATTCTCGGCACCCATCTTGCGCTGACCTTAGACATGCCGAGATGGTCGTGTAGGATTTTAAAAATTGTTGTATCGGATACTCCAATCATTTCTGCGAGTTGTTTCTTCTTTAGTCGAGCATCTTCGAGTACAATTTGTTCAACTTTTTGGATAAGTGCTGGCGTGGTCACCTCAATGCTCCTGCCCGGCCTCGGGTCGTCTTCAAGGGATTCCCTTCCTTGTTTAAATAAACTATGCCACTTGTACACCATGGTTTTTCCTGGACAAGAGTCGCCGTAAACCAATGACATCTCATTCATTATGGTCGCGATTGATTTTCCTTGCCTGGTAAGGAACTTTATAACGGCACGATATTCGATTTTTTCCATATTTCACTTTTCACTCCTGATTATGTTACTTGGTTGACGATAGCTCAAAGACTAACTGTCTAATAACAATGAAACTTCGTATTTATACTAATCATGAGTCGCTGCACAGGCCACGCCCCCAATGCTCCTACTCACCCCTCTACAACCCGCTCATTCCGCGAATATAAAAACGCTCCCTCGTATATATAGTATATATATACATATATAATGGGTGTTTTTCAAGCTGCATGAGAAGTATCAATATAGGTAATTATGGTTTGACAGCTGATAATGTCAAAATGTGTTGACATTTCTGTCCAGTAAGATTTGGAAAATCATCATGAATCGTTTAACGCCAGAACAACGCTTCCAAATTGTGGAAATTTACTTTGAAGAAAATAAATCTGTTCGCGAAGTTCATAGAGCACTTCGTCCATTTTACGGTCAACATAATCGGCCTAGGGAGCATGCAATTCGTGCAGTTATTGATCGTTTTAGGACTAATTTTACTCTTCTTGATTCGAAACCATCCACGAGACAAAGAAATGTGGGTACCGAAGAGAATATTGCTGCTGTAGTGCGAAGTATTGAAGAAGACGCCGAAATGTCGATTCGTCATCGTTCTCAACTTGTTGGCCTTTGTCCTTCGACTACATGGAAAATTTTACGTAAGGATCTTGGCTTACGTGCCTATAACATACAGCTCGTGCAAGAATTAAAGTCAAACGACCATCGTTTGCGTCACATTTTTGCTAATTGGGCTCATTTGAAATTGACCAAAAATGAGCATTTTTATCGAAGAATTGTGCGAAATTGCCGTATTCGGAGCGAAACTGTCAACGAATCCCCACTACATCCATTAAAATTGACTGTTTGGTGCGGTTTACACGCTGGCGGCATCATCGGTTCTCATTTCTTTCGGAATGAGGAAGGGGCTGCCGTTACGGTGAATGGCGAGCGCTATCGAGCCATGCTGACTGAATTTTTGTTTCCAAAAATTAATCAGCTAAACATCTACGACATTTGGTTCTAACAAGACGGCGCAACTTGCCATACAGCGCTCTTAACAATCCATTTATTGCAAAATCAATTTGGTGACAACTTTATTTCCAGAAGTGGTCCTGTTCACTGGCCCTCTCTTTCGGGCGATTTAACGCCTCTGGATTAATTTTTATGGGGCTATGTTAAATCATTTGTTTATGCCGACAAACCAGCAACTCTTGAATCATTAAAAGCCAATATTCAAGCCACCATTGACGCCATACGGCCAGATTTATTGGAAAAAGTAGTCAAAAATTGGACCGATCGAATGGACCATGCAACTCGTAGCCGCGGCGGACATATCCCGGAAATCATATTTAGTGAGTTAGAGTATTTACGTTTTCGTGTTACATTAAAATACTACTTCGAATGAAGAATACGTCACTATTCACTTTGTGTATGGATTGTGTAATAGAAATTAATGAGCAGCAGTTGATGAATATCGTCGTTGATTTCTCACTCGTGTAGAGCTGTTTTTAGTAATGTCCATCAATATTTAAGAGAATATAGCTGCAGGAGACTTATCCTGCTGTTACATCTGAACGTGCCATATAACAAGAACTTGTTCACTCATTTTCAAAATACATTTTCGGTGAATGTTTGGTGTGGTATTATTCATGAGCGTTTCATTGGTTAGTCTATAGTCAAAGAACATCTCATAGTAGCTCGCTACTTACGTTAAATTTTTTGGCCAAAAGGTTTGCGTTTCCTTGTCTGAGCTCAGTAATTATGAATCCACCCTCGTATTCCTCCTTAGACTATAATTATTCTTTCTAGAGGCTGTTAAATAGAGAAATTTTTTAATTTAAGAGAAAATTTTCAATTCGCCATAATTATACATAAACAAATATCTGTTGTAGCATTTAAAATACCATCAAAATGCCCGGTTAATTTCACATAATTGTACAATTAGTGAAAAATTTCCAGGAAATGTAAATTGCACAAAATACGCCGTAATTGTTCGTGATTCATCCCGAACAAAACAAACATTCTTATGTTTATGGGGGGGAAATATTCCACAATAAACGACATCCTGGCAAAAAAGTCCCAAGGTTGCCCGTCTAAAATGTTAATGAACATGATCTCCATTGATAAAATGCGCCAAGATCAAATGAATTCAACATAAAATACGTAATTTAAATTAACTAGTTTTTACATCGCGCATTAGGCAGACATACAGACATACTTTACATATGTAGTTATATATACGTGATGGCGATTAAAATCAGATTTAGAACCACCACATATATCCTATACATAAATAATGTATTTAACGCTTTGTCTTGCCGTTTCCGGTGCACAGGGGCAATATACTACCGGAAACATAGTAATTAAAATGATTTTATTGAGTGTGTGCGTGGTGCTGTTGGTATAAAAGTGATGTCATCTCTGGGTTACATACGGTAAATGTTCATTATGAAACTGAAATTATATCATTATTATTACGAGATAATAATCTTGTACGCACTCCTATTTCATTCTGGAAGGTTCGTCGATGCATTTGAGCGTCCTTTTTATAAACAAAAATTACCCTGTTACGTAATGGAATAATTACGCTATGAATAATAATTTATTTACCTTGTACGTACCCACCAAACATTACATTACGGAATTTTGATAGAAATTTGGACGAAAATTTCAACTACTGCCAGTGTCATATAGAATTACTAATTTTGATAAATAACCTATAAACATAAAAAGTCGTAATCACTAAGGTTGATATATAACCCCTTTCCACATTAACTTTTGTAATTCTGTATACGCATTTCGACAACCAAGTTGTCATCATTATCAGATAACCGCAAAGTGTCGCACCTAGTAAAACACGGCAAAAAATACCTGTATGAAACCACACTCCGTACGCGATACACACCGTTGAGAACCTAAATGTACACTAAATGTTCGTTTCACAGAATTTTTTTAAAAATTGTTTTACTTAAACTAGGATGAATGACATTGAAAAAAAAGGGAACACAGACACGACCGATAAGTACCTGCATGTGATTTATTACTGTGTTTCTCTTCTTCGGACATTAAGCAGACCGAAAAGGGTCGTCTGGATTGGTCCATTGTCACTATTCACCACATGGCTATTATTCTTTAAGATGTGCATGCTTTCATACGTGTCTAATTCACGATAATTATACACGTTCTTTATCAAATGTAAACAATCCATGTTAACACTGTGGTTATTTTCTAAAACGTGCCTTGCTACACCTGATTTTTCTGGTCGGTTGAATTTTATGCGCGCAAGGTGTTCTTTATACCGGGTTTCGATAGATCGTTTAGTTTGGGCGATGTATTGTTTATTGCACTCTAAACATTCAATTCGGTAGATTCCCGACTTTTTATTATCTTCGATTTTGTCTTTTGCATTTCCTAAAAGGGTTTTAATTGAATTACTGGAGCGTTATCTGCTGGAGAGTTATCTGCTGATGATGACAATTTGGTTGTCGAAATGCGTATACAGAATTACAAAAGTTAATGTGGGAAGGGGTTATATATCAACCTTAGTGATTAAGTTAATCAACCACAGGCTCCATCAATTTCAATAAAAAGTCGTACTTTCCTGTATATTACAAATGATACTAGGAAAGTTTTGCAATAGAGCTTTGTTTATTTAATTTTTTCAAAGTAATTTCCTCTACACTCAATACATCTCACCATTCTCCGAAATCAATCTTTAAACTAGTTCTGCCAAGTTTCACTAGGGAGTAAAGCACACTCGTTGTCCCAAGCCCGCAGAAGATCCTCATCACTGGAAAACTGCCTCGCTTTTAGCCTCATTTTCACATGCGGGAAAATTTGCCAGGGAAATCGCCGATATGTTCTCTCTCAAAATCAGAACTGTATACAATATCATATCCCGTGCTGAAAAAGAAGGAAGACTCGTGTTAAAAGGATCCACGGGCAGGCCAAAAGAGGTGACCCGGCGAATTGAGAGCAAAATAATTAAAACTACTTATAATAACCCGCTATCCAGTACTAGAGGATTAGCTCTTCAAGTGGAAGAAGGCTTTGGGTTAAGTGTTTCCTATGAAACCATCTGAAGTGTGTTACAAAAACACAAATATTCTTCAAAGTTTTGCAATACAGCTTTGTTTATTTAATTTTTTCAAAGTAATTTCCTCTACACTCAATACACCTCTTCATCCTCCGAAACAAATCTTTAAACCAGTTCTGCCAAGCTTCACTAGGGAGTAAAGCACACTCGTTGTCTCAAACCCGCAAAAGGTCCTCATCACTGGAAAATCGCAGGAACAAGATCTGGACTGTAGGGAGGGTGCTCGAGAAGTTTCAATCCTGTCGTGGTCAAATATTCGGTGCAGGGTTTGGCCCGGTAAGCTTGAGCATTATCGTGATGGAGGAACTAGGTGTCCATTCTTGACTTTGGCCGCAGGTTCTTCATAGATCCGACGACTTTAGGCAGGCACTGTTCAGTATACTACTTAGCTGTAACTGTTTTCTGCGTGTCCAAAACGACGTGTTCCACAATTCCACTCGATTTGAAAAATGCAGCTATCATTTTCTTCTTTACAGATCGGGATTTTCTGACAACTACGTGTGCGTGTCCTCATCATCAAAGACCCGAGATTGTCCCTTATTAAACTTTTTTAGCATCTCTCTGCACCAAGTCACATGTCGTGTCATCTGCTCTTCAGTCAATCGATGTGGCACCCAGAGAGAACAAAGTTACTTTACGTGCAAATGTTCATGCAAAATCGAACGAATTGCTGGTTCATTTTGGCCTGAAGTACCCTCTATCTGTCGGTAGATCACTCGCCTGTCCTCGCCAAGCATTTTCCTCACAGTAGTAACGTTTTCCTCCGTAACTGACGTTCGTAGCCTTCCCGGCCTCTCAGCATCATCCACAGTTAAATTTTCCCTTTGGAATTCTCTATACCACCTGAACATCGTTGTGCGATGTGGACAAACATCACCTAGTGCAAGAGTCATTTCTTCGAAGCACTGGTCTAGCAGTCAAGCAGCTTCATATTGCAGAACTTTCCTAGTACCCTTTGTATATGTGTGCGTTATTTGGTACGGATGTTCCATTATTGTTGATTATTACACGTTCCCCTGGACTGAAATTTATATAATTGAAATTTAATAATGTGATTTTATTGTCTAAGCTTACTTTTGTTTTGTGAAAGATGTTTCTAATCATTTCATAACCACAATTTTCTTTCTATTTGTCTCTCCTTTCTTTTCATAATTAAAGTATATATATAAAAATAATATATATATTAATTATATTTTAAGCTCAACCAAAATATGACATGACTTTTCTGTTATTCCTATTGGTTAAGTTACAATCACAAGAAGAGCGTAATATTTCAAAGAAAATGTTTATCCTGCCACGTTAGTCGGAAATTTGAAGCCAGTCGCCGACTAAAAGTTGGTCAACAGTTGAATTTTGAACGTACCTACATACAATATACAATAATAATCAGTGCATAAAGAAGCATTATTCAAACTAATCTTCAATATAAAAACATTATTATTACGTTTTCTCTTCTCGACGGCATAATTTATGGATATTATCTGTGAAAATAATTTTCTGGTGTTAAATATAGTTGTAGTTATAGGGTCTAATACCTGTTAATGTTCTACTTTTTACATTTTCTATGTTTTCCGGTGTACGTTAAACTTTCACACTATGAATCATATGCAATTAATAATATACCAGACAATTTGGTCGAAAATGAAAAAAAATCCTTTATCACATCAGTGTTCGTACTATGTGTAGGTATTTCGACAACTAATTTGTCATCAGTAGCAGATTTTCATTTACAGTGTCGCATCTGGATTCACGGTAATGCTTGTGAATAACCTTTCTTTTGAGGTTTTTTTTCCCTGTACATACTAGTTTATATCTCGGGAACTGGCAACATTTTTAGTGTTACTTCCGACCTGATGATTGCATTGTGAAGTTTGTCATTTTTCACAATATATTTACCTTGACAGTTTTATTATTCGGTCGCCATTTCTATTGTTGACAGAAACTTGAAAAAAATTTTATGTCAGCGAAAAAATGGAATTAACTTGCGAACATTTTCGTGCAATTATTTTTCATAACTTTCAGCGTGGATTATCTCAACAAGAATGCATCAACGAGCTGAATTCTTTATATGGTGATGAAGCACCATCGAAAACTACAGTATATCGTTGGTATAGTGAATTCAAATTTGGACGGGGTTCTTTGGACGACGAGTTTCGTGAAGGTCGTCCCACAAATGTTGTTGTGTCGGAAAACATTAGTGCAGTGTCTGAATTGATAATGCAAGACCCTCCATGAAACCGAAGCATCTCTACGTATTAGTAACACCAGCGTGAACATTTAGCCGTTAAGCAGCTATGTTCACGTTGGGTACCACATAATTTGACAACTGCTCGAAAAAGGACTCGCGTCAATTGGTGCCAAAAAATGTACAAAAAATACAATGGCGATGCTTCAAAGAACATTTATAAAGTCGTCACAGGTGATTAATCTTTGATCCATACGTATGAGTCCGATAGTAAACAGCAGTCGACTATGTGGGTATTCCAAGATGAACCAGAACCAACAAAAGTTGTTCGCGCTCGAAGCACATCAAAATAAATGGTCGCCTGTTTTTTCGGAAAAACCGGTCACATTGCAACCGCGCCTTTAGAGAGTTGTAGAACGGTCAATTTCGAATGGTACACAACTATTTGTTTGCCAAAAGTTTTTGAAAAAATAAGGAAAACAAATCGATAACAACAGATCATTCTCCATCATAACAATGCGAGTTCTCACAGATCGGTTCAAACAATTGAATATTTGGCCGGGCAAAACATTGAATTGTTGAGCTATCCGCCGTACAGCCCTGATCTAGCATCCTGTGATTCCTTTTTGTTCCCACACATGAAAAGTAAACTTCGTGGTCAACGGTTTTCTACGCCGGAAGAGGCAGTTGAATCATTCAAAACTCCTATTTTGGAGATACCGCCTTCACAGTGACAGCAATGCTTTTCGGATTGGTTTAAACGAATGCAAAAGTACATTGATTTTCAAGGAGAATATTTTGAACAGCAATAAAACTATTTTCGATAATAAAAATTTTATTTTGTTTGCTATTCCAGAAATATAAACGGCTACCCTCGTACAAGCATTCAACAACCGGAATTTACAAAGCCAAATACCGATGTACTTAACATTAGATAAAAAGGAAATATCAGATATTGCTCTTAGAAAGCATCAACTATATACATATAGAATAAATAAGTCTTTTGATAAGTACACAATAATAACAACAATAATTGACTTAAATTAAATTAGCAATAGATAATTAAAAATACTTGTGCGTTTGTAAATTTTATAATATTAAACAAAACAATATATTTTTAACAAATGTAGGTAACCACAAATATTTATATTTATGTCTATATATATATATATATATATATATATATATATATATATATATATATATATCAACGTTTCTTCCAATTCTCGAAACAGTAGTTAAAGTCAATTTCAGGAATCGCCTTCAATGCGCGTAGCGATTCACGTTTAATGTCTTCAATTGATTCAAAACAGAAGTCACACGGAGCTAAATCAGGTGAATACGGTGGTTGCGGCACGATATTGGTTGAAAATTTGGCGAAAGACTCACGAAGAATTAATGCATTATGCGACGGTGCATTATCGTGGTGCAAAAACCAAGAGTTGTCGGCCCATAATTCTGGCCTCTTTTTACGAATAGCATTGCACAAACGACGCATAACACTCAAATAGTATTCTTTGTTGACAGTTTGGCGGGTCGGAAGGAATTCGGAGTGCACCACACCTCGATAATCGAAGAAAACTGTCAACATAACCTTGATTTTTGACTTGCTTTGACGTGTTTTTTTGGGCTTCGGCTCGCCTTTGATACGATATACGGCCGATTGATCGTCTGTTTCCGGGTCATAAGCGTAGATCCAAGTCTCATCTTCAGTTATGATGCCTTTCATTTTGTCTTGATAGTCGGAAAGCATTGTTTCACAGACGTCAACGCGACGCTGTTTTTCGAAAAAATTGAGTGATTTTGTAACAAATCGTGCTTTCACTTTTCTTAGGCTCAAATGATCTTTCAAAACGGTTTTCACCAATCTTTCCGATATTCCAACGATGCCAGTAAGGTCGCTGACTGTCAATCGTCGATTCTCAAGCACCAATTCCTTGATTGTATTGACGTGTTGATCATCAGTTGATGTTGATGATCAAAAACACTTGCTCGCGACAAACAATTATCACCGAAGGCCTTTTGCAACATTCAGAAGGTTTCGGCACCAGAAATTTGATTCCGTACACAAAATTTAATGAAACTTCTTTGTTGAATAATTTCACTCATTGTAAAAATCGCCGAATGCACTTTTTGTACTTCACAAAGACAAGCGTATACTAAACACTAATGATTATTTTGATGTGACATTTGGCACAGATGTCACTGACAGTCATACCAACCTAGAAAAAAAATATTTCGACGAATGGGTTTTCGCGCGAAATTTAAATTAAAAAGTCTTACTATTTTTTGCCCACAGTAGCATATACCGTGAATATATTTTATAATGCAACATGCACATACATACACTAGTTGCTAGAGTAACGTAAAAATAAAATGACAGCAATGTATTTTAGCGTGTATTTTATTTTGCAACATAGGATGTGAAATACAGTTGTTGAACAAAATTTAAAAAGTAATTTAACAAATTTTCAAAAATGTCACCATTGACGGCCAGACAGTATCCTAAGCGATTGTAGAATTCATTTACTGTATTTTGTATCTGCTCTGGAGTTATTTCTCTTGCAGCAACTCGTATTCTATTTTTTAATTGGTCAATATTGTTTAGAGGTTCTCCATGGAAAACTTTATTTCTGATACATGACCAAAGAAAGAAATCGTTTGGAGACAGGTCTGGTGACCTTGCGGACCATTCTACTTCTCCTCCACGGCCTATTCAACGGTTTGGAAATCTTTGGTTGAAAAATGTTCTAACGATATGAGAATTATGTGCCGGCGCGCCATCATGCTGGTACCAAATCTCACCATCAATATTTAAAGCTTGGAGGGCTGGCATAACTCTGTACCTACTCAAGCAATTCTAAATATTTTTCTTCTGTAAGAGTACCCTCAATAAAAAACGGTCCTACAATATGGTGTCCAATCAACCCAGTCCAAACATTGACTTTCTGTGGCCGCTGAGTCCTTGTGATATGATATCTATGCAAATTTTGTCTACTCCAGTAGCGGCAGTTCTGTGAATTTACTTCACCATTTACATAAAATGTTGCTTCATCTGTAAAGCAAATTCTGCGTAGTAAAGTATCATCATTATGAAGCTTATCCAACATGATTTCACAAAAGTTACTTCTTCTTTCTGCATCATTTGCAATTAGTTTCTGATGGTTTTGAAAATGATACGAATTAAAATGTTCTCGTTTTAGTAGTTTATGCACGGAAGATTTGCTTACATTTGTAGTTTGTGCTAAAGCTCTTGTGGAGAGCATATTATTATTTTCGATTGTTTATAGAATTTCATCTCTTTTGGCGTCAGTAATAACATATCTTGGCCTATTCTTTTTTTTATGAACGATGCATCCATTATTTTTATACTTCTGTACTAACCTACTTATTGTAGTTGGACTCGGTCTTGGACGGTCAGGATATGTAATTTGAAACAAATCTGCTACTCTCCTCAAACTCATATTCGAGTTATACCAGTTCACTAATAACAGTTTTTCTTCTACACTATACATACCTCAAAAATAGAGTAACTTATTTTGACATCCTATGTTGCAAAATAAAATACACGCTAAAATACATTGCTGTCATTTCATTATTACGTTACTCTAGCAACTAGTGTATGTATGTATGTGCATGTTGCATTATAAAATATATTCACGGTATACATAGATAAACTATTGTTCACAATTTTAAATATATAATCGTAAAAGGTATTACTAAACATCTCTAATATAAATTAAACATTATGTTAATTCAAAGGTCGAAACTCCCAAAAAATATGAACTCCCAACAAAATAATTTTTTATATATCGAAATTTATAATTTTCTTCGTGGTCCTAATTCAACTGCCAACGACTGTGTTTTCTCTTTAACAACAAGAAAACAACTCGAATTCAAAAAATTCAAATTTTTCTCGTCTAATTACCATCCGTTAATTCAAAGCAGGACTTTCTCTGCACGCAATCCATACAACATTTAAAATAGCAATAAATTCCAATTAGAGGTATCGAACATATATACATACATACTTGTTAAAATAGATGCAATTTCTTAATCTATTTTGCTATTTAAGTTTGCTTTATTGACGCATTAATTAAAACAGGTAAACATCACATGTATATACGGAGGCATTTAGATCGCACACAAATTACAGTACGATGTAATTTTAGCATCATGATTGCATCCGACTCTGTAAATTTTAAATCTCTATAAATGTCTGAAACTACGTTTGCGCCATATTAAAAAATCTATAACGAGGTGGTACTCATTTTATATGCTTGTAATAAATATAGAGAGAAAATGGTTAATAGTTTAATAAAATTAAACATTATGTTTACATGTAAATAAATGTAGTATTTTAATTAAATCCGATCAAGCATATCATTATATGATTACATTTGCAGAAATACGAGGGTAGCCGTTTATATTTCGGAAATAGCAAACAACAAAATATTTTAATTATCGAAAATAGTATTATTGCTTTTCAAAATATTCTCCTTAAAAATCAATGCATTTTCGCATTCGTTTAAACCAATCTGAAATGCGTTGCTGCCACTGTGAAGGCGGTATCTCCAAAATATGAGTTTTAAATGCCTTTCGGCGTAGAAAACCGTTGACCACGAAGTTTATTCTTCACGTGTGGGAACAAAAAGAGATCACAGGGTGCTAAATCAGGGCTGTACGGCGGACGGCTCATCAATTCAATGTTTGACCCGGTCAAATATTCAATTGTTTGAACCGACCTGTGAGAGCTTGTGTACCATTCGGGATTGACTGTTCTACAACTCTCTAAAGGCGCGGTTGCAACGTGACCGTTTTTTCCGAAAAAACGGGCAACCATTTGTTTTGATGCGCTTCGAACGCTAACAACTTTTGTAGGTTTGGGCTAATCTTGGAATAATCATAGAATCAACTGCTGTTTACTATCGAGTTCCTACGTATAGATCCGAGATTCATCGCCTGTGAAGACTTTATAAATGTTCTTTGAAGCACCGCCATTGAATTTTTTGTGCATTTCTTGGCACCAATCGACGCGAGTCCTTTTTCGAGAGGTTGTCAAATTATGTGGTACCCAACATGAACATAGCTGCTTAAGGGCTAAATGTTCATGCAGGATCTTATGCACGCTGGTAGTATTAATACCTAGAGATGCCTCGATCTCACGGTATGTTACATGACAGTCTTGCATTATCAATTCAGACACCGCACACATGTTTTCCGACACAACAACATTCGTGGGACGACCTTCACGAAATTCGTCGTCCAAAGAACGCCGTCGAAGTTCGAATTCGCTATACCAACGATATACTGTAGTTTTCGATGGTGCTTCATCACCATATAAAGAATTCAGCTCGTCGATGCATTCTTGTTGAGATAATCCATGGCGAAAGTTATGAGAAATAATTTCAATTTTAAATCAATAATTCAATTTTTTCGCTGACATAAAATTTTCAAGTTACTATCAACAATAGAAATAGCGACCGAATAATAAAGCTGTAAAGGTAGATATATTATAAAAAATAACAAACTTCACGATGCAATCATCAGATCAGAGGCAGTTTCCGAAATATAAAATTCTACCCTCGTAATCTAATATTTTATTTTATAAAGTTTGTCGAATTTCAAATAAAGGCTGTTTCAAATTTCGCGGTGTTTTTAAAGAATAAATAAAACACATAATTTGCATTCACTTTCAAAAACTTTTTAATGGCAATTGAAGTATCGATTATGACATTTACATGCAAAAAATAATATCTGCTAAATGGCCTCCTCTTACAAGCTCCACAGACGTCCACTCTTTTGTTAAAATTTTCAATGACATTCTAACATAATTGAGGCTCTATCTCACCAATGACACGAATAATTTCATCTTTCAAAGCAGGAATTGATTGTGAATTGTTTTTTATAAACACTACTTTTCACATAACTCCAAAGAAAATAGTGTAACGATGTCAAATCACATGATCTTGGTGGCCAATTAACATCACCGTTTATTGAGTTTACACGTCCAGGAAATTTTTCTCGCAATAAATCAATTGATTCGTGTGCAAAGTGAGGTGTAGCGCCATCTTGTTGAAACCACATATACTCTAGATCAATATTCACTAATTCAGGCCACAAAAATTCGGATATCATCCGACGATACCGATCACCATTGACAGTTATAACTTTACCAACAGCATTTTCAAAGAAGTAAGATCTAATTACACCAACTGACCATAACGCACACCAAACAGTAACTCGTTTAGGATGCATAGGTTCCTTATGAATAATTCGTGAATTTTCCTCACCCTAAATACGGCAATTTTGTTTATTAAAATAGCCACCAAGTTCAAAATGTGCCTCATTGGAAAACATTTATTTTTTGAGAAAAATCAACTGGTTGATCATTGATGAAATTAACAAATGAACGACGTTTTAAATGATCTAATGGCTTCAGTTCCTGTGTTATTTGAACCTTATATGCCTTCAGAGCTAAATCCTTGTATAAAATACGCTATGTTGTTGATCCACTAAGTCCAAGTTATTGTGAACGTCGTCTAATGGACATTTCAGGATCTTCAGCAACACTTTCACGAACCAAACCAATATTTTCTTGTGAACGACCACTGCGACTGTATTTTTCACTTTTTTGATCTTTCGCGGAACCGGTCTCTTGAAATTTTTTAATAATTCGACCAATAGTGTTTTCAGATGGACGATTATGTAAACCATAAAGTTCACGTAATTTTCTAAAAACTCTTTTTACAGAACGCTGATTTTCATAAAATAATTCAACAATTTGAACTCGTTGTAGTACCGCGTACGAAGCCATTTTTATAAATGTCATACATCACACTTTTTAAATGCCCACATACCCAGACAAATTCAGTGCGCCATCTATATTTTATTTATTCTTAAAAAAATGCCCTTTATATACAACATCAAAAGTTTAATTCGATGAAAGCATTAAATGTGGACGGCAAGCTTTCGGTCAGGGTGTATCAAAGGCTTGAAAAATTCTAGTGGAAAAGAAAGACGGTTCGTCTTTCTTTTCCACTAGAATTTTTACATATTAATTGTATGATTTTCTTGAGAATGAGCTATTTTTATTTTCGTCAAATAAAATAGGTGATTACCATGAAGAAGTGAATGCATAATTTGAAAATTGCTTTGAAATAACATTAAATCCCTTGGAAATTAATTCAGTCAGTTAGAACTAGTAAGGAAGCAATATTGAATTTAACTACTGATATTAGATCGTCATTTAATAATGGGGATTTACTATATTTTAATAAATTACAATATACCTAACCTCACTTTTAAATAAAATGTAATTTTCTCTGTAAAACTTCCAGATCTAAGATAATCTGCCATAATTTGAACGCAAGTTACCTAGGCAAAGAACGCTATTAATTAATACACGCACATTAAATAAAAGTACTGCAATAATTTTTATAACTCGTCAGCACGGGATGCGTTCGCCTTATCATAATATGGCCGCGTGGGCGTAACCATGACTTCCGCCGATGTCAGTTCCATCGTCTGTCTATACACCAACACCATTAGATGTAACTTATGAAGTTACGGCAACAAGCAATGTACATACAATCATATTTATATATTTCTCCACTAATTATACATCGCTATAATTACACATTGTGTAAAATAATTGCATCTTGAAATTAATTACGAGAACGTAATTCGTTGCTTTTAATGCTGTAATAGAATTGTGCCAGCGTTTATACACGTGTTCTTTACTTGAATGCCTAATCCTTGGTACAATAATGAGAGTCATATATAGTTATCGTTAATAAACTTCTTATGCCAGCTTTAATTTATCAAAATGACTCAAGTAAAATAAGAGGTATTCCGTTTCTGAAACGGTGTGTTTGAAAAAATCGCTAGTTCAAGTTACTTTCTCATATTAAACGAAAAAAGGGATATAAAACCCTTTACCACAATAATTTTAGTATTTTGTATATGCATTTCGACAACTAAGTTGTCATCATTAACAGATAATTAATCACAGTGTCGTACCTGGATCGCACAGAAACAAATACGTGCCAGATATTCACCGTCAAAAGCCAAACATTTCACATAATCTAAAGTGTATACCAGTCTTAAAACTACCCACATATTTTTTAAAGTACACCCCCGCTTACACGGGCGAATCTTTTCTGACGATGGTATATTTCTTTTCCATGAATTCAAACAGACAAGAATATGTTACTGGACTCTTGTCGGTGCTTAACACATAGCTTTTGTTTTTTGAAATGTATATACTTTCGTAGCTATCTAATTCACGATGATTGTTTATATTTTTGTTTAAATATAGACAATCTGCGATTACATTATGATTATTTTGTTAGAACGTGTTTCGCTAAACTAGATTTCTCAGGTCGATTAAATTTGATGTGCTTATTTTTATGATTGTGTCGCAACCTGGATTGTGGTTTTAACAATCAATTGTTTAAGCAAGTAATGAGCAGTTAACAGTCTTTTTCGTTTAACAAATTTAACAAGGATATTCGAGAAACGTTTTATTTAAAGCACTTCATCATATGTTAAATACCGGAGATCAGTATTATATCGTATTTATTTTTTTTTTCCTTTAAAATATATGAACATTAAATTTTAATGTTACGAGCTAGTATACTGGAAAATTTAAGTAGCACCACGTGCGCATGTATAGTACTGTGAACTACGAGGGTAGCCGTTTATATTTCGGGAACTAGCAACACTTTTAGTGTTGCCTCTGATCTGATGATTGCATCGTAAAGTTTGTCATTTTTGTCAATATATTTACCTTGACAGTTTTATAATCCGGTAGCTATTTCTATTGTTGACAGCAACTTAAAAATTTTATGTCAGCGAAAAAATGGAATTAACTGGCAAACATTTTCGAGCAATTATTTTTCATAACTTTCAACGTGGATTATCTCAACAAGAATGCATCGACGAGCTAAATTCTTTATATGGTGATGAAGCACCTCGAAAACTGCAGTATATCGTTGGTATGGTGAATTCAAACTTGGATGGCGTTCTTTGGGCGATGAATTTCGTGAAGATCGTCCCACAAATGTTGTTGTGTTGGAAAACATTAATGCAGTATCTGAATTGATAGTACAAAACCGTCATGTGATATACCGTAAGATCGAGGCACCTTTAGGTATTAGTAACACTAGCGTGCATAAGATCCTGCATGAATATTTAGCCTGCTATCGTTGGTATAGCGAATTCGAACTTCGACGGCGTTCTTTGGACGACGAATTTCGTGAAGGTCGTCCCACGAATATTGTTGTGTCGGAAAACATGTGTGCGGTGTCTGAATTGATAATGCAAGACTGTCATGTGACATACCGTGTGTTCAAAGAACATTTATAAAGTCGTCACAGTGATGAATTTTGGATCTATATGTAAGAGCTCGATGGTAAACAGCAGTCGATTGTGTGGGTATTTCAAGATGAGCCAAAACCAACAAAAGTTGTTCGCGCTCGAAGCACATCAAAACAAATGGTCTCCTGTTTTTTCAGAAAAACCGGTCACGTTGCAACCGCGCCTTTAGAGAGTTGTAGAACAGTCAATCCCGAATAGTACACAAGCTCTCACAAGTCGGTTCAAACAATTGAATATTTGACCGGGTCAAACATTGAATTGATGAGCCTTCCGCCGTAGAGCCCTGATCTAGCACCCTGTGATTTATTTTTGTTCCCACACGTGAAGAATAAACTTCGTGGTCAACGGTTTTCTACGCCGAAAGAGGCAGGTGAGGCATTTAAAACTCATATTTTGGAGATACCGCCTTCACAGTGGCAGCAATGCTTTTCGGATTGGTTTGAACCAGATATGAGCAACCTTTGACATGTTGTAGGCGAAACTTTAATGTGCAAATACGTTCGCTGGCCGCGTTTAAAAGTAGTGCATTTTAAAGTAGTGTTTTAGTGTTCATAATTTTTAGCGATAGATATCAGACATGAAATAAAACGACAATGTCTCGCGGGCCGGATAAAAGCTTACAGCGGGCCGGATCCGGCCCGCTGGCCGGTTGTTGCCCATATATGATTTAAACGAATGCAAAAGTGCATTGATTTTCAAGGACAATATTTTGAAAAGCAATAAAATTATTTTCGATAATAAATTTTTTTTTGTTTGCTATTCCCGAAATATAAATAACTACCCTCGTATATATATATATATATATATATATATATATATATATATATATATTGTATATATATATATATATAGATAGAAAGATTTGTTGAAGTACTTGAGCTATTGGACTGTAATCGTAAAAAAATACTGCTTACTTATTAGTTTCATGTTTCCCTTTTTCTTTACTATTTTTTATACATATGACACATTGAATCAATTTTTTAATTAATTCGTTAACTGACTTATTATTTCAATAAACGTGGCATTATTACATCAATGCTGTTTTTAGTATCAACCAATTAGCCCGTGCTACTGAAGCACTGTAACAAACTTCCGGTTTAACCAAAAGCGTAGCCACTTCGAAAATATTTTTTGTAATAGAACATAGTCCTTATGTCGACCTTTAAATTTTCAGAAACGAAAAACTAAAACAATACCCACGAACGATTTCAATCAATCACCTTGTGTGGCGCAATTTGTAATTCCTGGATTTTATTCTACGCGCGAGCTCTGTATACGATAGATGCGATTACGAATCGATATAATAAATGAAATTACTGGTTTGGTCTAAGCGACCGTTCAATTCAAACTCCGAGTTTCGCTATAGGATATACGTGGTACACAAAAAGTGCAAATACCCATTAGTTGAGTTATAAAAAATTTAAAAAAAGATATACGTAATTAAACGGACTTGGATACTGCACGGGTATACGAACCCGCGCATATCTTCAGTCACTGTATTATCCTCCATATTGTCTGGGAGGTCAGTTATCGCATGTATTTATACAGCTATACATTTAACCATTGAAAATTAACAATTTACGTTTTCACTTTAATTAAACCGTAGCGTAGCGTACGTATTTGCTGGAATCCCAGAAATGCTTGTCCGTCAGGAAGATCGAATTTATTACTATTAATTACTTATGATTAATTAATGTCAATTCATCTAGAAATAAATAGTGGCTAGTAGTGCACATTCTTATTTGCCGAGATAAGAAACAGAGATTAGAGATTCCAAAGGAAAGTTTTCTCAACTAATGGAAAGTATTCATTTCGTTCGAGAACTTTAATTAAAAAGAAATTCTCTCTCTGCACGCATTAAACACAATAATAGAACCTGTGACAATATAATAGAGTCTCTTAATTGGATAAATCTTTACTGATTCTTCTATTTTCAATTGAATTAATAATATTATACATTTTCCCTTCCGATGCTTTCTCTTATTTGATAAGTTTTGTCATTTTATTTCAATAATGTGGATGTATGAAATATTCTCAATTGATTTCACTCACTCTCGGAAAAACCATGACATATTGTTTCTATGATTTCCATATTTGTCATTTATAATATAAAAGATAGATCTATCAATTATATATTGCTCGTTTGTTCCATATCTTTTTGATATCTGGTGCTCTGGTCTTCTTGCCTTTCTGTTTCCTGGTCTTCTGATCTACGGATCCTCTAGTCTGCTGGTCTGCTCTTCTAATTTTCTAATCGTTTGGTCTTCTGATCGTCTGATCTTATGGTCTTCTAGTATTTTGATCTTCCGGTCTCCTAGCTTCTTAGTCTTTCGGTCTTCCGGTCTTCTGTCTACTGGTCTTCTAGTCTTCTGGTCTTCTTCTCTTCCTGTTTTCTGGTCTTCTGAAATACTGATATTCTAGTCTCCTGATCTGCTCTTCTAGTTTTCTAGTCGTCTGGTCTTCTGATTTACTGATTTTCTGATCATCTGATCTTCTGATCTTCTAATCTTCTGATTTCCTGATCTTCTGGTCTTCTAGTATTCTGATCTTCTAGTCGTCTGGTCTCCTAGCATCCTAGTCTTTCGGTCTTCTCTCTACTGGTCTTCTAGTCTTCTGGTCTTCTGGTCTTCTGGTCTTCCAGTCTTCTAGTCTTCTAATCTTCCGGTCTTCTGGCCTTCTACTCTTCAGGTTTATGATCTCCTGGCATTCGATTTTCAGGACTTCTGGTCTACTCCGTTTCTTTTTGATCTCTGTTCTTTTGGTTTGTTCTTCTCGTGTTCTGATCTCCAGAGAAGTAATCGTACTTAGTGATTCCAAGATTTCGTTTTGTTAAATTCAATATTTTTCATAAAAAACAAATAAAATTACTGAATTTATGCAATTCTTTAATATTGAACAGATTGGTAATATAGCCATACACAACGCAGATAGCAGTTTGCTTGTTTTGGTGTTTCCTGATTTGAATAATTTCGGTGTGCCTTGTATTAATTTTTTAGCTGCGAACCCCTTACATAAGAGGAACTAGCCATCATCGAATATTGTGTGAATATATTGTGTTACGCGCACGTAACTTATTTCTAGTATTACATCTTTAATTCTACTTTTAAGGCGACAGAACTATTATTTCTTAATAAATTTGATAATAATGATAATTTAATCACCGAAGGTTGATATATAACCCCTTGCCACATTATTTTTCGAATTCTGTATACGTATTTCGACAACTAAGTTGTCGTCTTTAGCAGATAATTAAAAAGTGTCGCACCTGGTAAACTACGGCGAAAAATACCCGTACGAAAACAAACTCCGTACGCGATCCGTACCGTTGAGAACCAAAATGTACACTGTATATTCGTTTCACGAGATTTTTTTAAAAATTGTTGTTAATTATATCAATCTTCAGTGATTAAGTGAATCAACCACAGGCTCCATCAAAATTACCTTCATTAATGATAATAATAATATAAGATTTGAATGTGATATTCAGTACATTTATTACGAGCGTCACAGTATTAAATGGGTTTCTGACAAGCTCAAACGCTGCAATAAATGCAATAAGAAACGAAACTAAGAGTTGATAATTGATAGTAATTTGATTTCTAATGAAGCATCAGAGGTCCAGAATGTGTTCCAAGCTGAAAGAAAAGATTGTTAGCGAAAATAAAACAAACAATAGGATTGCTCTTACAATTTTATTTGCTAATTTAAATCAAACTAATTCTTAAAGCTTCAATACATTTAATAAAGTAATTAATAAGCGAGAGCAATAGATAAAATTGCAATTTGAGCAATTGTAGTTGCTGTGGAGTAAAGTTATACAAGGATTATATTAAAATTAGGTGTCGAACGATACGAGGGTAGATTGACAAGTAGTGAGAATGGAAAAGAAAAACGAATTTTTTAAATACAAAATAATTTTTGTTTTTCAATATATTCTCCTAAAAGAGCAATACATTTATTCCAACGGTGCTCCAATGCCCTTATGTCATCTCTAAAATGCGATTCCGGAAGGCTTACAAAATACTCATTTACGAAGATGATAAGCTCGTCGTAAGACGAAAATTTATTTCCACCTGATGCCGTTATCAATTTTGCAAAAAGGTGGAAATTGGAGGGGGCTAGATCCGACGAATAAGGCCCATGCGGTACTAATTTGAAATGCAACGTGGATTTTGGACATCGCAACTATGCTGGTATGCGAGGCAGCGTTGTCTTGGTGAAACAGAATTTGTTTCTTTGCCATTCCTGGCCGTTTAGCATGAATCTCAACATTTAATTTTCTTTCTGAAGGTAATCAATGAGCAAAATGCCCTTTGAATCCCAAAAAATTGATGCCATTACCTTGTCTGCCGATAAAGTGGTTTTCGTTTTCTCTGGAGGTGCAGAACCACGTTCTAACCATTGTTTCGACTGTTGTTTAGTTTCGGGTGTACTGTAGTGTATCCAAGTTTCATCACAAGTAAGAAATCGCCTACAAAAATCAACCGGATTCCGTTTATAAAGGTCCAAACACTCATTGGAAATGCGCAAACGAGTGAACTTTTGATCAGTCGTAAGCAATCGCGGCACCCATCTTGCCAAATGCTTGGAAAGGCCCAATTCTTTCGTTAAAATGTGGTGTACGCATTCTGTTGAAATGTTTACCATGTCTGCTATCTCTCTCACTCACACAGTCGTCGATCTTGCGTAATAATATTATGGATTTTTATAATCATTTCCTTAGAAGTCACGATTTTTGGTGCTCCAGAACGCGCTTCATCAACACAGCTTGTTCTACCACGTTTAAATTCATTTACCCATCTACTTATTGTGGCGGATGATAGATCAGATTCAACCATATGTTTCCCGTAACTCATCTTTTATTTCGGTAGCTTTCATACCCTTAATTACGAAGTATTTAATCACCGCACGATACTCTGCTTTTTCCATTTTAACAAAACGACGTGTTGCTTCTTTTTCAATCAGCTGTCAAAAATAAACTAATCAACTGATTTATCTAAATATCGGAATGTAAACGTATAAATAGGCAACTTAAATTACAGTGCATTTGTTTTACCAATTAGAACGCCACCTATGTGTCATTCTCACTACTTGTCAAACTATCCTCGTATTATGTTCTCTATTTACTGGTAAATTTTAATGACCGTAGTTGATTGAATTAATAAAAAAAGGTTAATAAAATCCCCTTCCACATCGGTGTTCGTATTCTCTATATGTATTTCGATAACTAAGTTATCATCATCAGTAGGTAATTAATCACAGTATCGCACCTGGACGCGCGGTGAAACTCGCACAGAAACAAGTCCGTGTGTGTGCGTATGTATATATCCTGGGCCAGGATGCTATATAAATGTCGTGATCGCGACAGCAGAAACTTTACTCACAAAACAAGCACATGTTTTACTGAAAAACTCGTTGATAAATGAACCTCCGTCGTTTCTAGGACGAAAGAGGTATCTTTTAAAAAATTTTGGCCTTTTAAAAGAATTGGTGGGACGAAGAGCAAGTACACTGATAGTATTTGAAATGAACCAATGAAAAATGACAAACTACAGATACAATCATTAGATCGGAGGCAACACTGACAGTGTTGCCACTTCCCGAAATGTAAACAGCTACACTCGTACATTTCATCAGGAAAGAGAAACCCTTTTTTTGTTACATACATGAACAGAAATTTTTGAAATATGTTTTGAACAATTTTGAACAATTTGCTCCTTAGTTCGTACTCCTAGTTTTCTAAATTGTCAAAAAAAATGTATCTTTACTACATGTGCAGTCTTAGAATTTAAATCTAAGTTTGATATTAATTACTTCGTCCACGTACCATTGAATAATAGTCTATGGTACGTAATTGAGATAACTAAAATTAAATACTCTTTTAAATGTAGACATTTTAAGGTCGTCCTAATTAGTTTAGAGATTCTGCCTGCATGTATGTTTGTTTGAAATTTTTAATTAACAGGAAGAAGAGACGTTACGATTGTTTCTAACATAATACTTGTATGTATCGCTAGAAAAGGTACCGCGGCTAACGGGTGCTTCAGAGCGAACTAAATATAGCACGGGTGGCTGGTTACTTTACAATGTATATTTATTTTGCAGCACGAGCCATCTTTTCTTTAATAAAATAGAAGATAACAACGGAAGTTTAAAATTTCTGTATACGAGGACGGGTCATTAATTAGTGAGCTACGACAAAGAACAAAGCTTTTTGGCAAAAAAATTATTATATTTTTTAACGTATTTCCTTTGCAACTCATTACTAGAATTGTATAGTCGTGTCTGACCAATAGAAAGGAGTCCTCGTGTAGCGAGGAATGTCGCCCGTATGTACTATATCGTCTGCAACTCAACCACCGATAATTGACAAGGGCGGATGCATACTATTACATCGAGGATAGTCACATGATAATTGTAATAATTGTTAAAGGTATAATATGAGACCCGCACAACAAAAGAAATAAACTAAAGAAAAGTAAATAAATAAAAACGTAAATAATTTATAAAATGCTTACTCATTTAAGCAGCGTCACTAGAAATAGCTATTAGAAGCAAGATAAAATCGGAGAAATTACTGCAGTATGAGGTATATTTCTACAGTTGTTTCAACGAAGCTTGTCCATTTTATATTTAGAGAACAACTTCGACATCTAGTGATATAAAATTGGTATAATTGATATGAATATAGACGCATCATTCCTAATTTGTCTTCGTAATGTGGTTAAATTTGAACCTTAAAATACTTTCAAACGTTTTTATAACACGGTCATTTCTTGCTTTATTATAGCGCATAGCAACGAGTGGAAGTCATCCACTATTTGCAATTCGTCATAATTGTCATCAATAATTTTAAAATTGTTCCTACTGAAATGTCTTCAAATTTCTCTCACCTTTTCTGATAGCAGTAGCTTCTTTTGGATTGAATTGTAAAACTATTTGTTTTCTTAAATGGAAACGTTTACAGTAATGTAAAATGCCTCCAAACAAGTTCTCCAACATGGAAGAATCGGTTGTAATTTCAAGGATACTGAGCACTGTCTGTGGTATTCTCGAGTACGTTTGGAGGACTTGCGAGATACTACCTATGTATTTGCAATTAAAGCATCTACCTGTGTTAGACATTCTCGAATACGGTCTGCAAAATGTAACGCATTAATTATTACATATTATACGCAACAAACTATTCGACTGTAACTGTCAATGGTGATCTATATCGTCGAATGATAACCGAATTTTTTATGCCTGAATTAATGATTATTGATCTAGAGGGTATGTGGTTTCAACAGGATGGCGCTACACCTCACTTTGCACACGAATCAACTAATTTATTGAGAGAAAAATTTCCTGGACGTATAATCTCAAGAAACGGTGATGTTAATTGGCCACAAAGATCATGTGATTTGACACCGTTAGACTATTTTCTTTGGGGTTATGTGAAAAATCAGGTTTATAAAAATTATCAACAATTAATTCCCGCTTTGAAAGATGAAATTATTCGTATCATTGGTGAGATAGAGCCTCAATTATGTCAAAATGTCATTGAAAATTTTAACAAAAGAGTGGACGTCTGTGGAGCTGCAAGAAGAGGCCATTTGGCAGATATTATTTTTCGCATATAAATGTCATAACTGATACTTCAATTACCAATAAAAGGTTTTTGAAAGTGAATGCAAATTATGTGTTTTATTTATTCTTTGAGAAAACAGCGAAATTTGAAACACCTTTACATTGACTGTTGCATTGTCATCCGAGGTATTTAGTCACAAACCACATCGAACATGTTAGCCAATCATTTGTGCCATAAGATATATGTATGTATAAATATTTTTCTAAAAGAATTTATTAAAATATATAATAATATTCAGGGGTGTGGCATCGGATTGGATCCGTTCATATTTATGTGGCAGAATGCAGTATGTGCAAGCGGTTGATGTGGAGGAATGCATGGTGAGGTCACATCCGGAACCAGTTACCCTGGGTGTTCCGCAGGGTTCTATTTTGGAACCTTTACTTTTTTTACATAAACGACCTCCCGGACGCTACGGAATCCTTAACGGTTCTCTTCGCAGATGACACATCCACAGTCATAGACTCTGGGAATGAAGACTTGAGTATGGCCATAACAGAAAATATACACGTGTTAGGGAAGTGATTTGCGGCAAATAATCTACAATTAAATCTATCCAAAACCCATCTGCTGACCTTTGGTAACAGTTTACCGACAGATGTGGTGGTGAGTGATAAAGTGCTTGCCTCTAAGTGTGACGCGCCATTTCTTGGCCTTAGGGTTGACTCTGAACCGTCCTGGAAGCCTTACATCCATCAGTGAACTATTTGGGGGGCTGTCTCGGTTCTGCTACTGCTTGCGTGTAATTTCTAGTAACGTTGGTGTGGAGGTGGGGCTGCTTACTTACTTCGCCTATGTACATTCAAGGCTCCAGTATGGTGTGGTGTTCTGGGGCAATTCCATCGACTGGCGGAGGATATTTGTCCTCCAAAAGTCATGTACTAGAGCAATTTATGGCATGAAACCAACAGAGAGTTGTGTGGGTGTGTTTCGATCTGCCAAAGTACTAACAATGCCCTCAATTTATATACTTCAGTGCGCGCTACATGTGAAAACAAACTATAACGAATTTTTTAAAAAATGCGAAACGAATCACGCACATGTTACGCAAAACCTTCGTAATATGCATCTTGTGCCCCCACAAACGAATTTTACAAAAATTCAAAAAAATGTTGTTTACCTTTGCGTAAAAATATACAACCACATACCACTTCGGATCAAGAGCTTGCCGTTGGCCCGGTTTAAAACCATTTTTAAGTTTTGGCTAATAGAGCAACAGTTCTACAGTGTGGGAGATTTCCTTAACTCTTTCAGCCACGCTTTCTTATACATAACTTCAGAATAAAAACAATTGCATTTTTAGGTTAATTAACGTTTATTTATTATGAAAAACATGTAAAAAAAGAAAAAACCGTTTGGGCTTTTACAAATTAGGGTGGTTAGCATACTAACCACAACACAACAAATCATTAGTGTTTAATGTTTAGTATAATATATAAGTAAATGTTTAGTATAATATATAAGCAAATTTATTTTCTAGGAAAATCTGAGAAACACGTTTTATATTTTCGTATACAAAGAGGGACTTTACAGGTGCCGCATTGCCATATAGTACGCACCGGACTTTTCTTAGTGCTGCATTTTGCGCATCTTGGAGAAGTGGTTCGCTCTAGCTGATGCATGTTGCCTTCTAGACGTAATTCTGTTGGTACAGTTGGTTTGTGCCGCTTTATTTGTACAGGAGAAGATGCATAGCTATTGTGGGAGCATTTAGAGCATAATTCAGAGTTCTTCACCTGAGTTGGTGCCAAAATCCCTTAGTAAACACTTCTTCGAAAATTTTTGTTACTGAGCTGCTTCCATGTACACAATGTAGGAGTTTGTGATAGCACAGTCTAAAAAGTGAAAAAATATTCGATTTTTTATTTACATGATTTTCGGTCTATAGCAACAGTGCTTTTAGCTAGTCGAATTTGTACACATAGTTCATAGAATTGTTGTATTGTATCACAGCTTCAGGACAAGCTATTTCATTTTTGGCTCCATTGTGTTCCCTGCTAGTAACAATACCAGTCTTTCTCGGATCTATGTAGTTCGTAAGCATGAAAACTGATCTTTTGTCTTTCCACTTTAGAAAGGCGATATTTATGTCACTGACTCTGTAATCGTGTTCTCCCCTGTTTAGAGCATTGTCTTCTTTTAGTATAGGTTAATATTTACGATTTGAGTTTACGGTACCACAAGCAAATATGTTATCTTTGTACAAGTCTCCTGTAAGGCATAGCTATTGAAATAATTATAAATAAAGACTTTGTAATTTTTCAATTTCAGATCCATGCAAAATTGTCGAACAACTTTACCACCGAGATCAGTTTGTACTTTGTCACTATCCTTGCCAGTATATATATCGGAATCTAAACAATAGGCATAGGTGTGACATCCTCTAACTCTATTACATCGTTTGGTACACTCCTACCCCCAGTATACTTGTCCGGTTTCCCCCTTCTGAAAATTTTCTTCCATTTTGGTTCTCTCATAACAGTTTGAGTAAATGAAGCACTCGTAGTAGCACTACCAGTAGTGTCAGGCAAATTTGAAATGGTAATGCTATCGTTCGAGTCAAATCCATCTTTAAGATTTAGCTGGAGCCCAGAAGGTATGTCGCCGAGCACCATCGGGTCCGTTTGCATCTCATAATTTTCTCCTTCATCTGATTCAAGACTGCACACACTTTCGCAATCAGAAGGTATACTTTCCAACAAAATATCTTCTATATCACGTTCATTAAGTACACATGGCATCCTTATAATGCAACATAAATATGTATTTTATGAAACCTACTATAGTCACAGCGGTTAGTAATCTAACCACCGTGCTACTTACCTTATTAATCGTAGATTATATAATATATTATAATACTTTTGTTATAAAATAATTAAACGGACACTATACCATAGAGTAACACCGAATTCGTTAAATAATAAACACTCTGAGCATTTTTATTACATTCGGGCAAGTCCCGTTGAAAAACAACACATTTTCAAATAAATCTGTTAATCTACCCAGCATGCCCTGGAGTAAAAGTTTCGAATTAAACGATCAACGACGACTTTAAAAAAGGAATTGCTTAGCAAATTGGCATCAGACGGCATAAACAGTGGTTTTGAGAACTCTTAAATAGGTGGTTAGATAACTGACCACCAACCCTGAAAGAGTTAAAACAATTATAGACATTGTCGTATAGCACATGCCAACTGCACGCATATACATATATGTATATATACTTATTTTATCTATTTTAGCTTGTAATCGTTGCTTTGTTATTATTTATTTTATACTTATGACATATTCTATGTTTTATTTGACATTATGGAATGCATTAAATATTATTATTATTATTATAAATCAAAGTGAGTGCAACTCAATGTATTTTTCTCCGCTCTTTTTCAGAATTGTTCCTAGATGTTCTTACATGTAGAACTGAGTGTAATTTCCTAATTTTCTTCATATTTCCTTCGCACGAAATTTAACAATTTCGAATATTCTTCATTCATTCATAAATCAGTCTACTTTGCTTGAACGAGCGTTCCACATCTAGGAGTGTCTGTCTAGAAAATGTCGCTGTATAGTAGTACTCTTACAATGCCGGCATATTGTTCACATTTACATTCAATGGAGGTTTTTAATTGAGTAGAAAAAAGAATGCCTGACATATACTTACGTGTCTCTGTTCCTCTCTGTTTGATTCCACACATTAAAGAAGTAGGAGAACGAGAGGAAACTATCCGATTTGGCGTAGTATATGAAGACAGCACGTGCTGCAGGATGTGCGTGGTGATTGGTTCCGGATCGTGGCTCGTGCCGGTGGTTACACACACCTCCGGGACTATATGAAGAGTTTATGAACCTCTTGTGGAATATATGGTCGTGATTCAGAGACTTCCACGTTCATATTCCACGTAATAGTTATTAGATGTAATAGCTGCGGTTATTTTTATAATCTGCTGGTATTTTTTTTGTTTAATTGTGACAGGAATTAGTTGTAGGAAATAAATTTACGGAAATTATATGTTTTTTGTATTATGAAAACAATAGCAGCATATATTATATAGGAGAATGCGTTCGTTGTCACAGAACAGGATAATAGTGGCGGCACGGCGTCATAAAAATGGGAATTTAATTTACTTACGTGTTTAAGTATGTACACAGTCTGTCGCAGAATACAAAATAAAAAAAAAGCTTGCAATTTTGGTAAAATTCATTTATTTTATTCAAAGTAGTCGCCTTCGGTTTCAATATAATGTTTTGCACGGTCAATTAAGATGTCGAATGAATTTTTAAGTTCATCTTTAGAGATATCCTTCAAGATCACTGTCGATACCTTTTTAATGGCTTCGACGTCGACATAACGCTGTACTTTCATCGGCAAATCTCGCGCTTTTTAAAGAATAAATAAAACATATAATTTACATTCACCTTCAAAAACTTTTTATTGGAAATCGAAGTATCAGTTATGACATTTACATGCGAAAAATAATTTCTGCCAAACGGCCTCCTCTTGCAGCTCCACACATGTCCACTCTTTTGTTAAAATTTCAATGACATTTTGACATAATTGAGGCTCTATCTTACCAATGACACGAATAATTTCATCTTTCAAAACAGGAATTGATTGTGGATTGTTTTTATAAATCTGACTTTTCACATAACCCCAAAGAAAATAGTCTAACGGTGTCAAATCACATGGTCTTGGTGGCCAATTAACATCACCGTTTCTTGAGATTACACGTTCAGGAAATTTTTCTCTCAATAAATCAATTGATTCGTGTGCAAAGTGAGGTGTAGCGCCATACTGTTGAAAACACATGTCCTCTACATCAATATTCATTAAGTCAGGCCACAACAATTCGATTATCATACGACGATATCGCTCACCATTGACAGCTTCACCAGCAGCATTTTCAAAGAAGTAAGGTCCAATTACACCACCTGACCATAATTCACACCAAACAGTAACTCGCTTAAGATGCATAGGTTTCTCATGAATAATTCGTGGATTTTCCTCACCCCAGATACGGCAATTTTGTTTATTAACATAGCCACCAAGTTCAAAATGTGACTCATCGGAAAACATTATTTTTTGAGAAAAATCAGCTGGTTGTTCATTGATAAAATTGACAAATGAATGACGTTTTATATGATCTAATGGCTTCAATTTCTGTGTTATTTGAATCTTATATGCCTTCAGAGCTAAATCCTTGTGTAAAATACACCATGTTGTTGATTCATTAAGTCCAAGTAGTTGTGAACGTCGTCTAATGAACATTTCAGGATCTTCAGCAACACTTTCATGAACCAAACCAATATTTTCTTGTGAATAACCACTACGACTGTATTTTTAACTTTTTTGATCTTCCACGGAACCGATCTCTTGAAACTTTTTAATAATTTGACTAGTAGGGCTTTCAGATGGACAATTATGTAAACCATAAAATTCACGTAATTTTCTAAAAACTCTTTTCACACAACGCTGATTTTCATAAAATAATTCAACAATTTGAACGCGTTGTTGTACCGTGTACGAAGCCATTTTTATAAATGTCACACACTTTTTAAATACCCATATACCCAGACAAATTCAGTTTGCTATCTATATTTTATTTATTCTTAAAAAGAACGTCGCAATTTGAAACACGCTTTAGTCTGGAGAATAGATAGAAATCACAGGGGGCCAAATCTGATGAATACAGTGAATGGTTGATGGTTAAAACACCATTTATAGTTAGAAAATTAGTGATAAGCAGCGAGCCATGAGATGGTGCATTATCATGTAGCAAGCGTCAACAACGATTTAGAGTTTAAAACAGAACTTGATATTTGCTCTTTCTTCAAAATTCATTTTTCGATCAATGGCAAATACACACTGTTACTTTATGCGCAATTTCTCCGCTTCAAATGATGCAAATGTCATAATGTTTGACATAACATTGGTAAAAGATCTACTTTACCGAGGCATATTTTTTTTTAATATTATAGATGGCGCCAATAAGAATCACTATTTTAAAACGATTCCGTTTTCTCCGTGACACACTGTGTATAGGGGATCCGATATTTCTTAAGTCACTAGAGCCAATTCTCACACGTTGGGGTACATGGTTGAAAGCCCTATTATTGCAAGAATTTTCAACAAATAAAATATGTGGTTCTATGATCCACACTTAAAAAAGCTTCAGCGATTAATGCAAGCCAGAAAAGATTTAAAATATTCCCGTTGAAACCGATTTAAAACACACTTTCAATCATTTATTTGACTCAATAGAAAAATTTCAAAACACTGGGTTGTCAGTAGTGGAGTCGACGCAAATTGTAAACGATGTACACTGGTACGTGCTACAAATGACAAATATGTGTTTTGTAGAAAATTTCGAAAATATTACAAACAAAGATTTCGATTTTACCAAATTAAGATAAATTTGTGATGGCGCGTGTATAGATCCGTTATTTATTTCTAAAGATTATTTTAATTATGCTTGTATTACATACGTATATGTCATTTTCCAAATATAAAAACACCTTTTCGGCACGGTGTACGTTGCTCTACGAGAAAAATGTGAAAATTTACATTATGTTGCAGATATTTTGCCAGTCTTATCCACTTTGCACTACGCAACAACAGCTGTGAATAATGCGTGTTATTTATAAAACAAAACATGAGTAATATAAATGACGCATGCATCACAAGGTCGACCGTTTGTTCACACACTTGCCTTATTACGATCCTGGCTCACAAGAAAAATATCCTAACTCTAGTTATTATATTGGATCCATGGAAAAGGGAACATGAATTCCACCAAAAGTATTAATTTTTAACACAACATAGGAGACATTTGGATCACCTGTATGTTAAATCAGTTTAAAAAAGGATACTAGAAATATCTTTTGTAAAATAAGAAACGTTTTCAACATCTTTTGTGAATTGTTCGTTACTTGATTGATGAATACAATCTATAAAATTTAATAACCAATTCGTATACCTCCCTAAACGATTTCGATGATTTATTTCAATGCTAGCTACGCATACCATCATAAAAAGGATGAGCGCACATCTTGATTTAGGTAGGTAACTTCCGTCAGACCGACCTCGCCCGCTATCATTAAAGTCGATTCACCAGTATGACTCATGAATGGAACGACAAACAGACAGGCAACGGAGTTTTCGTTCAAGCCCGTTTCAGTTTCGTGCTCGCAATAATTTTCTCGCCAGGAGGAAACGCGTTGCGTCTTCTCCGACGGACGACAACAAATAAGCAACACAGTTCCATTGTGTTTTACGTCATCCTTGTGGCACGATAAACTGGCAATTCGTGCAACTCCAACAATTAAATACTAATTTATTTGTTTTACGTAGGTATTTATATGCGAAATAACAACATCCTGGTTCATAATCTTCGATTGCTTCTATGACAAAAATTTAAACAAAGTTTTATATGAACATATGCAGTGAGATGGATCCATAAAGGCGGTAAGGGTAAATTGAGTCCCAGTGTTAAAATTCAACGTAAATTGAGTCCCGGTGTATTAAGTATGGGTGTGTAAATTGAGTCCCAGTGTTACAAATACGTAGCGTAAATTGAGTCCCGTCATAGAGTTGACAGAAAAATAAAATCATACAAATAAAACATTCCTTGGCACTGAATAATTTATTTAGATACAAATTACAAAATTATGTACAATATCTCTCTGTACGTACCTATGTATGTATAAAAAACTAGTGGGTTACTTAAAACTAACAGGAAGAAATTTAAAAGATACGTTTTTAACAAATTGGGAAAGAGTAATTTGCTTATTACATACAGCATTCATTTTGCTCGACTAAAGAAGAAACAACTTCTCAAGTAGGTTTCTTTTGCAATGATTATTTTAGATTTCTTAGTCGGCTTACTTCTAAGTTGAATGTATGTTTCTGCTTGTATGCCTTTTAACACTTCAATAAATGTATAAATATTAGGGTGTAGGCTGTTAAATTGTCGATTAAGTTTTGCATGAAATGATTCGCATGTGTTCGTTGTTCTGTTTGTAGAACACGAAAATTCAGCCCACTCCCGCGGAGGAAATGGTGACTCTTCTGATATAAATGTTTCCAATACATAATCGCAAAATTCAGTTAGTTGCTGGTCATTGGGAAGTACAGCCATTATATAGTTAGTGAAGACTGTCGATACATCTTCAGGATTTAAAAATGGAATTTCAAAAAAGAATTTAAGAAAACTCGCCTTTTCTGATTTTGACATATACTGCACTGTTATTCACAACACAAAAAATATTTGAACGAAATTAAATTTGGTTTAAAAATGTATAGTTTTGCTGGGTAATTTGTTTCTTTTCTGTCACTTAGTATACCATTCGATTGTGTTTTACGTCATCCTTGCGGTATAATAAACATCTAATTCGTGCAATTTCAACAATTAAATTCTAATTTATTTGTTATACGTAAATATGTACATGCAAAATAACAACATCCTGGTTCATAATCATCGATGGCGTCTACGACAAAAAAATTGGTTTATGTAAATATATGCCGTAAAGCTCCATAAAGGACCTACGGTTACTTAAAAAATTTTATAATAAATGTTCAAATAGATATTTTTAATTTTTTATTAAAAGAAATAACAGAAAAACAGAGCCGTAAATTTGGAATCACAAAAGATGTTCGAAGTGACCTCCACGGACAGCTACACACGTCTGAGCTCCTTGGATCATGGACTACGTTCACGCGTTCAAAAGTTCTAGGACGGTTCCGAATGCACCATCTGTTCAGTTCATCCATTTTTCCTGACTTTTGGAAGCGAAGTCGGATCGTGCCAATTTTCAAGCATGGGGATAGGAATCATATTAGTAACTACCAGCCCATAAGCATATTGCCATCTTGTTCCAAGGCTTTCAAATGGCTTAGTATACTTTAAGCATTACTCATATACGTCACCATATATTTCAATATCTCGACATGGATTTAAAGCAGAGCGATCAACTGAACACACACCTTGCCGAAATTACGCAACTTATTAGTCAATGCTTGAAAGGCAAGTTGATGTGATATACACAGACTTTGCAAAAGCATTTGACACAATCGACCAAAACATGCTATCATCCAAGATGTTCTCCTTTGGTTTTCGTTCAACAACTGTAAATCTTGTGGAGTCCTACATAGTCAGCATATCGACTTACGTTTGTTGCAATGGCTATACTTCTAGCAAACTCTGCACTCTTGGAGTTACCTCGAGAATCCAATTTAGGACCGCTACTATTTAATATTTATATAAATGATCTTTTCACTTTCCTCATTTACAGAGTTTTCACATATGCTGGCGATCTAATCATAACAATGGACTCGAAAGGTAGAACCAGCTCCAAAGAAGGCGAAGACCATTTCCGCCGCAGGTAAGGTCATGGCATCGGTTTTTTGGGATGCGCGTGGAATAATTTTCATTGACTATCTTGAAAAAGGAAAAACTATCAACGGCGAGTATTATGCGAACTTATTGCAACGTTTGAGCGAAGAAATCAAGCAAAATCGGCCGCATTTGTCTGAGAAGAAAGTGTTGTTTCATTAAGACAATGCACCAGCTCACAAATCCGTTATTGCAATGGCCAAAATTAATGAATTAAGGTTTGGATTGCTACCTCATGCATCCTATTCGCCAGATTCAGCTCCCTCGGATTATTTTGTGTTCCCAAACTTGAAAAAATGGTTCAGTGGTCAAAGATTTTCCAACGATGAAGAAGTGATGTCGACAGTTAATGGCTATTTTGAGGAGCATGACTGTTCTTATTATAAAAAGAGTATCGAACTTATTAAACATTGCTGGGAAAAATATATAGAGCTGAATGGGGACTATGTTGAAAAATAAATATATTTCATTCCAAAATTTTTATGTTTTCTTTATTGGGTCTGGTACTTCTAGGAATATCCTCGTATAACTTTTGACTACTTCGTACCTACTGAAAATATGCCAAAGGAAAAGATTAGTTGTATTTGCAAGTGAACTGTCTTCTGAAAAAATGAAGAAAACTCTCATAGTAACCGAACGTGTGCTATATATTGTATTTCGACACCTTGCTTTCCATTTCACTTCTTTGTTATTCTTCAAAAAGCGTTTTCTATCTTCCACGCCCATGTGTGTGCGCGTTTTGGATTATTTCAAAATTAAGGTATAATTACTACTTTTAATTTCTAAAGTCGCATTATAGTATAGAAATTTTAGTTTTTTAAAAAATACGAACGATGCGAATGAAAGTAAAATCGGAAATAATCCACGTTACACGAACTCCAAGTCATCCTCGAAATCGAAATCACGAATTGAAGGTCTCCATTGACAATTAAGCGGCAAACAATAATAACATAAGCAAGACCGAAAAAAATCAGTGGTTCAGATAATGACGTTTTGCTTGGCGCATCGATAGCGACCGAAGTAACAGCGTGTGTAAAGCACATAACACCCGCGGTACACCCTTGATCGCTCTACAGTGACCACACAATAAACTGTTAGTTTACACCCGTGATGGAGTAGAGTAGTTCACATTCCGCGGATGGCCGGTGATCCGAACTTACCCTCGACCCTGACCTACCCGACGGAGCGGCTTTACGCTAAGAACCACCCGTGTGCTTCCACACGTAGAAACAAAATAAAAAGCTTCCTTCTTTGCGCATTCTTTCGGTTCCTTCTTACATAAATTTTAAATATTGGTGTACGCCAAAATATCAATGCTCTATGGAAGCAATATACACGGTCATGTCAAAAATTAGGAGATTCCATATATTTTATTTGTGTAAAAATTATTAAAATTAACACAAAACATTTTGTGTTTACACAACTTTTTATTATGTACAAACAAACAATAATAAATTAATCTATTAAGGTTAATGTAACCCCCTTCCACAATAATTTCCGTAAAGCCAGATACACTGCAATCGATTGTAATTGTAATTGAGTACGTTTGGCTTTCGACGGTGTAAATATAGTACGAACTATGTCTTTTAGCGGACGTTGCCGTGGGTCCAAGTGCGACACTGTCGAAATAGATGAACAGAATATGAAAATTATTGTGAAAAGAGGTTATATTAACCTTAATTGATTAATTTACTCAACCATAGTCTCCATTAAAAATTACCTTCAATGAGAAATTTCATTGTTTGTATACAACCTCCGAAACTGTCCACTAGCTGACCAACCTTCATTGGGACTTCCATTTATGCACATATTGGGCCATACATACAAACAACAAAAGTCAAATAAGGTGTTTAAAGTACCCTCACTACATTTCACAGCAACAGCAACATCCCTGAGACAAGAATCTTCGAACTTTTTCAAAAACCTCCACATTGGTTCGAATTTGGTAGCATCCTGGACCTGAGATAAGAGTTTAGAGAACCCAGAATATGCATAAAAAGTTTGATATTATAAACTTGGGACTTCATAACAATATGTGTTTGTACATACACATATAACTATATAAATACCAGTCTCGCATAGTTTTCTTCGGTTATTTTCCGCGTCGTCGTGTTGTACTGGTTAGGAAGGTTTCGGTGAAATTTCATATGCCATCTTCTAGTAGTTCTTCTTTGAACAGTTGGTGGTACATGAACTTGTGAACTCTCGCGTGAATTGGGTAGGAATACTGATCTGCGTTGTGATTGATTCTCTGGTTTTTTTGACGGTGTAAACATACTATAAATGCCCAGTAAGGATTTGTCATTTCTTCAAACATTTCTTGAACTTACAAGTGTAGTAGGTACATGGCTTGCATTATTTCCCTCCAAGCTTTTTTATCTTGAATTATCTTCGTCTAACTATTGATGTTATTTTGATCCATATCTTTCATCATTTTGCCTTCATCTTTACCTTAGATGTTCCTCGTTCTTTTCTATCTCGGATACATATTTTTTTTTTACTAATTATTATATACTTTCTAACTTCTTTATTTGTATTAATATGTGTCATAGTCTGCAGAGTTTTATATTTTAATTCGGTTTAAATTATTTTAATTTGACTAAACAGAGAGTACGTATCTTTATTCAGGTACCCTGGGCTGTAGATTCGCAGGTGTGTTTTCATCCGTTATATATATATATATATATATATAGTTTTATATATATATATATATATATATATATATATATATATATTAAACACAAATCTATATGAGTTCTCAATATGTTAAAATACATAAACTCAGAAAAATCAAATAAATCTATTGTAAATGTACATACATTTAGAAGAAGCAAGGTTTTATATATTATTCTTACGTATATAATGCGCAATTGTAAATAGAAGCAAACTACGAGTATATATCTACAATATTATTTTCAATCTTACTTTGTGAACGAAAATATAAGTTCTTTTATGTTTTGCAATACATAATGGTAAAAACCATATTGATGATACAATTATATAAATTACATTTATACATAATAATGATAATGTTAACAATAATCCAATATTAATGAAGTACCAGGCATAAATTATTTGAAATGACATAAGCAAAATATTTAAAAAAATATCACACTTAAGAAAACACTTTTTCGCATACTTTGGCCACCAAGGTCATTTAGTGTGTACTTGGCATGTGGTGAATTTATCAGAAATGAACCGAAATCTTCATTGCGATACGTGTCAATGAAATTAAATATTTCTAAATATGCAATTCATCGCATTTTGACACAGCATTTGGGACTGAGAAAGATTTGTGCAAGGTTTGTACCACACAAACTAACTGAATTTAACATTGTACAGACTTGATTAAAGACTCAGAAAAGGACGAAAACTTTAGGTATTCTAAAGACCGAAAAAAAGCCGTTTGAAGGTGTCAAAAGTGAAGACATTGTTGATTTGTTTTTATGATTCAAAAGGCGTAGTGGACAAAGAGTTTGTACCAACTAGTCAAACAGTCAATGTTGTATATTATCTTGGTGTTACGGGATTTGTTTTTATGATTCAAAAGGCGTAGTGGACAAAGAGTTTGTACCAACTAGTCAAACAGTCAATGTTGTATATTATCTTGGTGTTACGGGATTTGTTTTTATGATTCAAAAGGCGTAGTGGACAAAGAGTTTGTACCAACTAGTCAAACAGTCAATGTTGTATATTATCTTGGTGTTACGAAGCGTCTTTTAGTGCGTATTCATCGTGTGCGCCCTCAACATCCTGAAAATGGTAGCTGGCGTTTGTTACATGATAACGCACCTTCTTATCGCTCGACGCTTATCACAGATTTTCTAACTACAAATGCCATTTTAACCATCAACAATTCTCCGGATTTGGCCTCCTGTGATTTCTATCTATTCTCCAAACTACATTTGCTGAAGAAAGGACAGCGTTATGCCGACGTCGAAGTCATTAAAAAGGCGTCGACAGTGATCTTGAAGGACATCTCTAAAGATGCACTTAATTCACTAAATTCATTCGACATGTTAATTGACCGTGCAAAACGTTGTATTGAAGCCGAAGGCAACTACTTTGTACAAAATAAATGAATTTTACCAAAATTGTAAGCTTTTGTTTTTATTTTAAAAAAGTTCGGGTTTCTCTGCGACAGACTGTGCACATTACTTCCATTAAAGCTAATGATTAATCCTTCCAGGATATGACCATTTTCATCAGCTCCACTGTCTTTCTCTCATTCATTGTTCGACTATACTTTCCTACTTAATAGTTCCTTAAAGTACTTTTCATTTTGTATAGTATTGGGTTGGCAACTAAGTACTTTCGGTTTTTACTGATAGAGAGCGTTGCTTTATTTTTTGTATAACGTATGTTAGTGCTGTACTTTACCGTTTGTCGCGAATACTAGTCACATTGACGTAACTTCAAAAGAAAGTAGTGCGTGATTTTTATTAAAGCTATTAATTGTGGGTTAATTTTAAATGGAGTGTAGAAACGAACATTTTCGACTGCTGCGGCTCACAAAAAGATATGTGAAATTTATGGTGCTAATTGCTTAACAGAGCATACGTGTCAGAATTGGTATAAAAAATTCCTTTCTGGAGATTTTTCCCTCAAAGATGAGCAACGTTCTGGTCGGCCTACTGAAGTTGATGATGACCAAATCAAAGTCATAATTGAAGAGGATCGTCATATAACTGTTCGAGAGGTTGCGAAGAGGCTACATGTATCGCACACAACAATTGAAAAACATTTAAAATGTCTTGGGCTAGTTAAGAAGCTTGATATTTGGGTACCTCACGAATTGAAAGAAATTCATTTGAGACAAAGAATCAACTTTTGCGATATGCACCTTAGACGAAATGAAACCGACCTTTTCTTAAAAAGAATCATCACTGGTGATGAAAAATGGGTCCTGTACAGTAACATAGTTCGAAAACGATCATGGAGCAAACACGATAAACCAGCTCAAACCACATCGAAAGCTGAATTGCATCCAAAAAAGATCATGCTCTCAGTTTGGTGGGATTACAAAGATGTTGTGTTTTTTGAGCTACTTCCAAGGAACCAAGCGATCAATTCTGATGTTTACTGTCAACAATTAATAAAACTGGATGAAGCGATCAAAGAAAAACGGCCAGAATTGTCAAATCGGGAAGGTGTAGTTTTCCGCCAAGATAATGCAAGCCCTCACACATCTTTGGCAACTCGTGGGAAACTATTGGAGCTTGGCTGGGAAGTGATGCCACATCCCCCATATAGCCCTGATCTAGCACCATCTGATTACCATTTATTTCGAAGTTTGCAGAATTCTTTGAATGGTAAAACTTTCACAAATGACGATAACCTTCACTCACACCTGGTTCAGGTTTTTGCTGATAAGGACCAGAAACTTTATGAGCGCGGAATCATGCAGCTGAAAGAAAGATGGCAAAAGCACAATGAGCAAAATGGAATATACAATATATAATTGATTAAAGACTATTCTCTGTTTAAAAAAAGTGTTTTATTTTATACTACAAAACCGAAAGTACTTAGTTGCCAACCCAATACATATTTCTATTGTCATCGAAAATCATATAACAATTAAATTTAGGACAGTTAAAATAACTACCTATTCTTAAACATGAACTACATTGTTTCTCATTATTGTGTATTTGCAATACAATGCATTTTTTCTCAAATACAAGGCAACAACATGGATTTATGTATCTATCAGTCCTTTTTGCATATTTTTCCAATAAACCCAATTACTAATTGACATTACATATTCCGCACATTAACTAACGAGATTTAAAAAGAAAAAATCCATCTCCAACTCTAAGGTTTTAGAAAGACAATTGCTGTACACTAATTAATGCAATCAGAACGTACATTTAATGTTAATCGTATTGACCTTAACTGCACGACAACCATCAATTAGCAATAATCCACCCACGCTCCGATTATTTAATTATTTAATCAATCAATATTGCTTTGTACTCAGATACAATGGAATGATTCGTTTTGTTTAGTTGAATTAAAGTAAATTGTCTAGTAAAAACACATTGACAAAAGAAAGATAATTTCACAAAGATATACAGTAAAGTTGAGTTATTGAGAGCAGATATTAATTTTATCTCGGGGTTCCAAGTGCGACACTGATTAAGTATCGGTTAGTGATGGCAACTTAGTTGTGGAAATACGTATACGGAGTATATATTATTGTGGAAAGGGGTCATATGAACCTTAACACATTAAGTTCTTGAAACGGTGTAAAAATAGATATGCTTTCCCAAATCTATTAAAATAAAAGTGACTTTAAATGAAGAAGGAATGATAAAGTCGTTTTATGTGCGAAAACGAAATGATTTATGCTCGAAATGAAGTATCTGTACTGTAAAAGATGCAGATTGCAATTAGAATTGTACGAGTTATATTTGAAATTCATAAAAAGCTTGAAAAATATTGAATCTGAAGAGTGGTGTAATATTCATTTAAATAATAAATCAGTAAAACAACGATCCATAAATTAGAAAGAAAAGTTGAAGGTCTAAATAAGAAATTCAAAGAGTTTCATCCACCACTAGAAAATAGGATTGACATAAATTCTATAGAAGAAACACAAGTCGTCAATCATTCATCTGAGACTTTTAATCGTGAAGAAACAGACTTACTCAACAAAAGTTTAAAATATTTTTTATCTAGATGTGATACTCCCACTGAGGAGGTGATTGCAAACATTGAAACGCCAATTAAGAATTTAGCAAGTACAAAAAACTTGATTAGAGAGGCTTGCAAAATCCAAATTCAGGAGAATTTACAACACAAACAATAGCCACTTACTAATGAGTGGAAGACAATTAAAAGTCTTAAATCGAAAGACTGTTTTTGCTTGAAAGCATTTAAAGGGAGTAAGATAGTAATTTTGGACAAGAACGATTACTTTCAAAGATTGAAAAACTTAATTTCCGAAGGTCCATATGTTGAATTTTAGAAAAATTCGTTACTTGAAATGATTAGGGATACTAAAGACACGTTAAAAACTATGCAAGGTTATAACTTCTAACAAGAGTTACACAGGCCAACCATGAAAAAACTTTTTTTACAAATTTGCCTCCCCTTTATGTTTTTCGACGTGCTGAATCAGGAAATGAACTTTTAAAATACCACAGGACGTAAACTTTCCTCGCATGTTTACTTTACGTTATTTATGCATTGTAAACGTATAATAATACCTTGGTCTCTATACCTAATTAGTAGTAAATACTCAAAGTGCACTTTTGAGTATCTGCGTGACTAATACAAAGAAAATCACGATGACATATACTGGGATTCATGAGTCATTCTGCTTAATAGAGTAATTTGAGATCCTTTGCTATAGTCGTTCATATTGTGGTTAGTAGGGCACGGTAATGGCACTGGACAAAAATAACATGGCCTTCAAGAGAGCATTTAGAACCTGGGAGCAAGAACGTTTTGCGTATGAGTTTGGTGAATCCTCAAAAAATACTGCTTCCACCACTGCACATAAAATTGAGCCTAATGAAGCAATTCGTTAAAGCTCTATCAAAGTCAGAGCCTTGCGTTCAATATTTGTGTCAGAAATTTCCTGGTTCGTCAGAGGCAATGTTAAAAGAAGGCATATTTGTTGGTCCTGACGTTCGAAAACTTATGTAAGACCTTATTTTCGAAAACGCGTTTAACTTGAAAGAAAAAGTAGCATGAGGTGTATTTAAACAAGGTGTTTTGAAATTTCTAGACATTCAGAAAGACCCTAATTACGAAAATATAGTTCAAAACATGGTGAAAACATTTCGAGAACTTGGATGTAACATGAGTGTGAAAGTGCATTTTTTACAGTCACATTTAAATTTTGTCCCTGACAATCTTGGAGCTGTAAGCGAGGAGGAACAAGGGGAGCGTTTCCACCAAGATATAAAGGAGATGCATAAACGGTATCAAGGTCGTTGGAATATCAACATGATGGGAGATTACTGTTGGACCCTTCTACGAGCAACTCCAGAAGCATCATATAAAAGGAAACGCCACACTCGAACTTTTACCGTGAAGAGGTTGAGGAAATACAAAACTTTAAATTAATAAGTAAAAAACTGTTCATATTCAAACTTACATTACCATCGTAATTATAAAATGTTAATTTGAATTTTAACTATATATTTTAAACTAACTAGTATTAATATACAACACAACAAAAGATGTTTTTATCAATCATTTGCTTAGGTTTCCACTAACAAAATGAGATACGAAAGAAAATTCAATTTAATCAATAAGGTTGATATATAACCCCTTTCCACATTAACTTTTGTAAATTCTGTATACGCATTTCGACAACTAAGTTGTCATCATCAGCAGATAATTTCAAAGTGTCGCACCTGGTAAAACACGGCGAAAAACAACTGTACGAAAATCAAACTCCGTACGCGATCCACACCGCTCAAAATCAAGATGTACACCAAGAGTGTACATCTTTGAAATTATCTGCTGACGATGATAACTTAGTTGTCGAAATGCGTATACAGAATTTACAAAAGTTAATGTGGAAAGGGGTTATATATCAACTTTATTGATTAAGTCAATCAACCACAGGCTCCATCAAATTCAAAATTCAATTTCATGAAGAACGTTGTGAGACACAATGGTTTTGATTCGTAATAATTAGGAAAACTAGCTTAAAAAGACAATTGGGGATAACACTTGTTCGTCAGCTCAAAACAATTGAGACAAGCAATGTATATGCTTACAGTTTCACCCAGTTACAAAAAATTCAAATAAATATTTAAAAGGCGCGGATTTCAGCTTTCATTCCGACCCAGAAACTTTATTAAATTTCTAAATTAAGAAATTCGAAAGGAAATGTCGAATTAAATCAGAAACTGGGATTTGCGAAATAAAATGCGTAGATTGTAATAAACAATACACCGATCACACTAAATGTTCGACAGGAATCCGATATAAAGGACGTACGACGCACATCAAGTTTAATCGACCTGAGAAATCCAGTTTAGAGAAACACGTGCTAGAAAATAATCATAGTGTAGCTGCAAATTATCTATCAAAAATATAAATAATTACCTTGAATTAAATAACTATGAAAGCATATTTATTGCAAATAAAACATACGTTAAACACAGATAAGTGTCCGATAACATTTTCTTAACTCTCTGAATTCCTAGAAAATACGACCTTTAAATAAATTTCAAGAGGTAAGTGGAGGGGGTGTATGTTAGTATAAGTGGTAGTAGAAAATATTTTAAACTGTGTGAAATAGATCAGTGTGTATTTGGTGGTCGTGCGGTATATTTTCTGTGCGAGTTTTACCTCGGAATATTAAATTTTTCAAAATTATGTTACGAAGAAGATTTGTAAGAGCAAGTTCTTTAAAAGGAATCTATTTAATTATGTTCACCCTGTATGCAATTCCAAACACATAGCACGGATAGCTGTTGGTGTGTTAGAGCGACCAATAACTCATGCCCTTTCCACTTTCCCATTTCGAAACACCGCACAAGCGCTGCCGTTGTAATGCACACAGAGAGATCCTTGAAAGGACAAACACAGTCGCGGTCTTCGGGTCAGTTCTCTAAAAAAGAAAACGAAAAAGAAACACGCACACGGACAGATGTGACAGTAATAAAGTAGTAATGCGCGTGATTAGCGATCGCCTCGCCGCCTCAGAATGGCGTAAGACCGTTAGCAATGGCCTCTGACCCGACACACATGCGAGTGCATTCCTCCACCGCGGACCCGATACAGTTGCATATTTGTTATGGTGACTGTAAGAGTGTATGTATATGAGTATGTAGAAAAGACTGACTAGTGGTCAACCTCGAGATGAAATATGCCGGCGTGGAAACGATCGCGGAGCATGATAATTTATCTGACTATGAGATACATCTGCGCCCTGTATGGGTTATGTATTGCAGAAACCCATTGGAATGAAATTGTGATTAATAATTAGTTAACGTTTCAATCTTTATAGTTATTAAACTTCATACCTTATTTATAATATGAATTGGAAGAAAATAAATGCATATACAGTCTAGTCCAGCGTTTCTTAGACTGTACGAGGTACAAATGTCCTAAAATAGTGAACCTCAAAATAAAGAAAGTTATTAGAAGGGAAATTAATACATTGAAACTAATACAAAACGTTTTAATTGAATAATAATTAACGTTTGGAATATTATTTATTGCAAAAGACTGCTTACTTACTACATAAAACTGTCATCTAAGTTTAATTGTAAATGAATAAGCGTGACTCTTAATTCTATTTCCTCGCCTCACATGCACAAACTAATATGTGAATACGAACCTAGCCCTCTTAAGGAACCTAAAATAAACCCAAACCAAGGTGTAAGAGAGCGTGCCAAGAATTGTGTGACCACAGAGGAGTGTGTTAGTTAATATATGTACATACATCTGAGGACACTAGACACAACACCCTGGTACGAGGACAGTTTGACAAGTAGTGAGAATGACACATAGGTGGCGCTCTAGTTGGTCAAACAAATGCACTGCAATTTAAGTTACCTATTTATACGTTTACATTCCGATATTTAGATAAATCGGTTGATTAGTTTATTTTTGACAGCTGATTGAAAAAGAAGCAACACGTCGTTTTGTTAAAATGGAAAAAGGAGAGTATAGTGCGGTGATTAAATACTTCGCAATTAAGGGTATGAAAGCTACCGAAATAAAAGATGAGTTACGGGAAACATTAGGAGAATCTGCTCCATCATCCGCCACAATAAGTAGATGGGTAAATGAATTTAAACGTGGTAGAACGAGCTGTGTTGATGAAGCGCGCTCTGGAGCACCCAAAATCGTGACTTCTAAGGAAATGATTATAAAAATCCATAATATTATTACGCAAGATCGACGACTCAAAGTGAGAGAGATAGCATACATGGTAAATATTTCAACAGAATGTGTACACCACATTTTAACGAAAGAATTGGGCCTTTCCAAGCTTTCGGTAAGATAGGTGCCGCGATTGCTTACGACTGATCAAAAGTTCACTCGTTTGCGCATTTCCAATGACTGTTTGGACCTTTATAAGCGGAATCCGGTTAATTTTTGTAGGCGATTTGTTACTTGCGATGAAACTTGGATATACTACAGTACATCCGAAACTAAACAACAGTCGAAGCAATGGTTAGAACGTGGTTCTGCACCTCCAAAGAAAGCGAAAGCCACTTTGTCGGCAAACAAGGTGATGGCATCATTTTTTTGGGATTCACAAGGCATTTTGCTCATTGGTTACCTTCAGAAAGGTGCCACAATAAACGGACAATATTATGCAGAACTTCTAAAAAAATTAAATGTTAAGATTCGTGCTAAATGGCCGGGAATGGCAAAGAAAAAGATTCTGTTTCACCAAGACAACGCTCCCTCGCATACCAGCACAGTTGCGATAGAACAGCATGCGCCTTATTCGCCATATCTAGTCCCTTCCAGCACTAGGCGAAATGAAATTTTCGTCTAACGACGAGCTTATCATCTTCGTAAATGAATATTTTGCAAGCCTTCCGGAATCGCATTTTAGAGATGGCATGAAGGCATTGGAGCACCGTCGGAATAATTGTATTGCTTTTTAGGAGAATATATTGAAAAGTAAAAATTATTTTGTATTTCAAAAATTCGTTTTTCTTTTCCGTTCTCACTACTTGTCAAACTACCCTCGTATATTAGTCTTATGCGGTCAAGCGAGATTTTGATAGGAGTAGAGTAGAGTAATATTATAACTGATATATAGTGTCATGAATACGCGAGAAATACAAAATCCAGTAAAAATAGTGTTCGAATCAACCGTAAACGCCACAACAACACTGCAACACTACGCCAGTTTCAAAATTTCTATAAGAGTACAATTTCGAAGTAATAGTCAACATAGAGACGAGAATTAATTGATTTTGCATAATCCAAAAATGCCAATCTCGCATCGAAAATTTTCTAAAATTAATCGGAAGCTCTCAGTTAAGTTGATATTTATTTATATGAGAAAAAATAATAGTTACAAATAATGATTATTTTTAATATACTTATAAATAGGCAAATAATACATTTTCGTCTAGTAGTTTAACAAGATCATAAAACGTTGGAATACATGCACAAGTGTCTGGCAAATAACACATAAAAATGTCGCATTAAAAAAAAATTCATAGCGGTATCGTCGCAAATAAGAACAACTCACGCTATACACATACACAGGTATGCTGATTTTTGAATAGCAAAAGTAGACAAATGAGTTTCGTGCACGAGAACGGCGCGTCCCTGATCGAACGGCCGATTGGGAAACCAACAAGTGACGTCCGCATCCATCGCTGTCTCCATTCGCCTTTATAAATTGAAACTATTCATACTATTCTGTGACTATTTGTCACTTCTTTACGTGTCCCAGATCATCATCGGATAATCTTCGAGACGGACACTCTTGCCAATGGCGTAACAACGAATCGGATGAACCCTCGATGGAAACTATTACTAGTTGTGGCGTTGAATTTATCTATTAGAACAACTTGAAAGATTTTAAGACATTCCGATATTCGAGCGGCACTTGTAGCATACTTAGTCTGTTTTTGAAACTATTTATTAAAAAAATTTACACTGCGATCACTTTCATTATATAACATTTTACCAAAAAGAGCGGAACTAAAGTAGACGATTTTCACGAATGTAAAGCGTGTTTCGAATAGCGGGTTTTTTTTAAGAATAAATAAAATATAGATGGCGCACTGAATTTGTCTGGGTATGTGGGCATTTAAAAAGTGTGATGTATGACATTCATAGAAATGGCTTCGCACACCGTACAACAACGTGTTCGAATTGTTGAATTATTTTGTGAAAATGAGCGTTCTGTGAAAAGAATTTTTAGAAAATTACGTGAATTTTATGGTTTACATTTTCGTCCATCTGAAAGCACTATTGGTCGAATTATTAAAAAATTTCAAAAGACCGGTTCCGTGGAAGATCAAAAAAGTGAAAAATACAGTCGTAGTGGTCGTTCTCAAGAAAATATTGGTTTGGTTCGTGAAAGTGTTGCTTAAGATCCTGAAATGTCCATTAGACGATATGCACAACAACTTGGACTTAGTGGATCAACAACATGGCGTATTTTACACAAGCATTTAGCTCTGAAGGCATATAAGGTTCAAATAACACAGGAACTGAAGCCATTAGATCATTTAAAACGTCATTCATTTGTCAATTTCATCAATGAACAACCAGCTGATTTTTCTCAAAAAATAATGTTTTCCGATGAGGCATATTTTGAACTTTGGTGGCTATATTAATAAACAAAATTGCAGTATCTGGGGTGAGGAAAATCTGTGAATTGTTCATGAGAAACCTATGCATCCTAAACGAGTTACTGTTTGGTGTGCATTATGGTCAGGTGGTGTAATTGTACCTTACTTCTTTGAAAATGCTGCTGATGAAGCTGTAACTGTCAATGATGATCGTCGGATGATAACCGAATTTTTGTGGCCTGAATTAATGGATATTAATCTAGAGGATATGTGGTTTCAACGGGATGGCCCTACACCTCACTTTGCATACGAATCAACTGATTTATTGAGAAAAAAATTTACTGGACGTGTAATCTCAAGAAACGGTGATGTTAATTGGCCACCAAGATCGTGTGATTTGACACCGTTGGCCTATTTTCTTTGGGGTTATGAGAAAAGTCAGGTTTATGAAAACAATCCATAATCAATTCCTGCTTAGAAATATGAAATTATTCATGTCATTAAAAATTTTAGGAGTGAGCTGCAAGAGGAGGCTATTTGGCTCGCATATAAATGTCAACTGTACAATTAATAAAAAGTTTTTGAAAGTGAATGAAAATGTGTTTTAATTATTCTTTGAAAAAACCGCGAAAATTAAATGATTCTGTCGGTTCGTGGTGAAACATTTTAACTAATAAATATAATTGAAATTAAAACGCTGGTATAGTTTCAAGCATTTCTCTAACAAAGGAGGTTTTATACATCTTGTATTACTTAAAACTGATACTTCAATGCAAAGCAAACGCATTCCATATAACTATAAAAAACTTATACGCTAGCTGAACTTCTTAAAAACTATAAAGCACTTGGGCGTAATACGTCACTAAGGATCCACTTTTAAGTTCTCTGCCAATTATAGAGCTGTGAGTGATGAACATAGCAAACATTTTCGCCAGGAAATATCCACACGCTACCAATGAAAATTGAACCCATGAAAGAAAAAAGACTTTAGACGTACACAATTGTTTTTGAGTTTGGGTTGGGTTTTCATTCAATAACTCCTGTAAATTCGCATCTTCAAAGTTTTTCGGTCTATCAGAACACTCTTTGTCTTGCACATCGAAATCACCACTTTTTAATCGTCGAAACCACGCTTTACATGTTTTTATGGTTGGTGCATGCTCACCGTAAGTTTCTACCAGCAAACGATGACTTTCAGCGGTTTTTCTCTTTTGATTAAATAAGAAAAGTAATGCGTGCTGCAAATGCACTTTTTAGGTACGAAATTTGACATTTTCGAAGAGATATAAATCTATGACAGTGTTACTTTCGCAAAAGATAACATGTATGGCTTTGAACCTTGTTGTCAGTAGAATAAAATGATATATATGTCATTTTTCATAACATTGCATACTTAAGCCTAGCGACATCTGTTAAAAAAAACGATAATAACTTTCCGGTACACCTGGCACAGTGAATGTATAAATATTTCTTATAGTAATATTTTTTTTTAATTTAAATAAATTGTTACTAGTCGTTATAGGTGCTCGTCTAAAAAGTCCTCAGTGGAACATTTAGTTCAACGCTTTTGTTAACGCGTTATACACAAAGTTACTATGCTCTGCTTTTTCACTGTCACTATGCACTACACAGTTCCAATGGTTTGACCCTCTTAAACCTTCTGTTCAAGTCGGTGTTATCTAGAAGCTGCAATATTTCGGTATTTATATGGTTGTGAAGTCTTTCCTCGTACTTTTCCGCAAACCTCTTGATTTCTTCTCTAACAGTTGGTATTTTTAGATCTCTGTGAAGATGATAATTGCGATAATACCATGAAGTGTCCACAATACCTCGCAGTACCTTGTTTTGGAATACTTGAATTTCGTCTATGTTGCTTTTGGCTACACACCCCCAGACCTGGATTCCGTATGTCCAGAGAAGTTTTTAAACTTGATTGTATAGTAACAATTTATTATGCACAGAAAGCTGTGATTTCCGCCCGAGCAACCAGTACATTTTTTTATATTTGAGGTGGAGTTCCCTCCTTTTCTTTTTTATATGTTCTTTCCATCGTAATCGGATATCCAAGTTCATTCCCAGGTATTTCGCTGTGTTGCTGTATGGAATGTTGGTATTGTTTATTGTTACCGGTATCTGTACATTCTTATTATAAGCAAAGTCAATATGTACTGACTTGTTCTCATTGATACGAAATCTCCACATTCTAACCCACTCGTTTATTCTGTTACATGCTTCTTGCAGCATGGCTGTCGTATCTTCACTGTTACAGCCTATAACGAGGATAGCAGTGTCATCCGCAAAAGTGGCAGTTGTTACGTCCTCTTCCTGCGGAATATCCCATGTGTACAGTAGGTAATTATATAGTAATATGAAATATATTTACTGCAACAACACAAGAACATTTAAAAATCGTAATTATTATTTTTATTATTTCGGTACATTACAAAAAAATAATTTTAATATGAAATATTGTGTGCGCCCAAATTGTGAAAAGGGGCTCAGGTCTACATACTTACGAGACATCCAGTATAATAACTGTTCAGATTTCAACATGAAATTCGAAAGTTATTAATATAGTAAGTGGTCCATGGAAATAAACTTGATTTAATTACGGTTTTTAATTTTATTTTCAGTATGTGTGTATATAACATAAATTTATATCATATGAGACACTATATAAATTCAAACTGCAGTACTTTTCTGCTTATTTTATCACCTAAATTGTTTCTATAATTATTATTTTATTAAGACTTTTTAAATTTAACTGCGAGAACACTAATTTATCAACGTTTTACTTAGAGAAGTTTTGAAAGTACACATTTATTTAATTTTTCTTCTGCTCTTTATGTTTTTTATAACTGAATAGTCACCTGTTTTATGAGCACATATTAAGTGCAATTATTTAATAAATACTAATAATTTTTTATTTTAATTGTGTCCTGTACATTTGTACGAACGAATTAAGATAGTGATAATACCGGTTTATTAAAAGTAAAAGTGTTACACTAGTAGCAATTAACAGTACGACTTTTCTCCACTCAAAACTTGGCCTATTTAAAAACAAAAACAAAGGAAACCAAATTCTGTGATAATAAGGTCTGTAGGGCAGTAACTGCTACGTAGGTTCCTAGAGGATGGATAATTAATTGATAAGAAAAGGCACTCAACGAATGTAATAATACAATATATAATAAACGACAAAAAAGACGTTAAGTGTAACTACGTGAACAATAAAGAAAAATCTCCACACAAATCTATCCATTAATGGTGGTGATTTTGATGGAGCCTGTGGTTGATTAATTTAATCACTAAGGTTGATATATAACCCCTTTCCACGTTAATTTTCGTAATTCTGTATATCTATTTTGAGAACTAAGTTGTTGCAAGATCTTATGCACGCTGGTGTTACTAATACCTAGAGATGCCTGGATCTCACGGTGTGTTACATGACTGTCTTGCATTATCAGTTCAGACACTGCATTAATGTTACACGACACAACAACATTTGTGGGACGACCTTCACGAAGTTGTTCGTCCAAAGAACGCCGTCCACGTTTGAATCCACTATACCAACGACATACTGTAGTTTTCGATGGTGCGCCATAATACCCTGTCTACTACATATATTTCAGAGATTCACTCATCGTCAGGTAGACTTGTGTTATTAACGACGTAACGACACGTGTTGTTCTCGACCAGCGAAATAGATGCGTCCTCGCTTTGTCGTTGAATACATTTTTATGTTGGACGAGAGAGGGAGGCAATGTTTACTCATTATTTTTCTGTATCGCAAGGATACGATAAACTCTACGAAGGAATCGATCGTTAATAACACAAGTCTACCTGATGATGAGTGAATCTCTTAAACATATGTAGTAGACAGGGTGTTATTAACATTTGAATGATTCCTTTTAATATTCATTTATACGGCAAATCGCCGAGGTATCAAGCGTCTGTCTACACACGCTCTGGAAACTTTGTTCTCGACCAGCGAGATAGACGCGTTCTCGCTTTGTCATTCAATACATTCTTGTGTTGGACGAGACAGAGGGAGGCAATGTTTATTCATCATCAATTGTGTGATTTTCACAAAATTGAGTTTTTATATTTAATTTTGTTATGTATTTTCATCAAGTACAGGCCACATCAGTCCAACATTTTTATCAATGACGTAGTGATATAAACAGTTTTGAAAAATTTGTTTTCGCAAATGACTTTAAGATCTTTACAAGTATCGTCTCTGAATTGCACTTAAAGAAATATATTAGCATCACTACGGCGACGATAATGCCATCTAAACGCCCATCCTGTAGTGGTTTAAAAATCGGGCGGTAGATTTCTATAAGGACCGGATACAGAAGCTGAACGTGCGGTACGATAAGTGCCTTAATATTGGTGGAAATTATGTTGAAAAGTAAATTAAGATCCAGGCTTTGGTGTAGAAATAAAATCACGTCATATTTTTTGACTATCAAATCAGTATTTAAAAAACACGCCTCGTATTAAAATTAACATAGAAACCAACACTTTTTTTTAAGAAGCATCATGTTTTAAGTAGTATTGTGTATTAGATGCAAAAATTTTTTAATTTAATGTAACGCCTCTGGAATAGCCTCCCGTTGATCACCAAACTCAATAAATACAGAGGATGGTAAAGAGTATCCGTTAGCTGACGCTTTGACAAGCATTCGCCCAGGTCTCTTCCGATATTTAAGAGCGCGTTTGTGAGACGTGCCCGCCGCCATCTCATCGCAACGATCTCGAAACGTTCATCTCAATCGATCGAACAGGAAACTGTCAATTAAGTGAACTCTCTCTCGTTAGTAGGGTTCGATTGTCGTCGAACGTTTTGTCAATGGACACTCGCCTTGCTCTACTGTATCTTCAAATTGCATAATCGGAAACGGTGCACGATTGATTTTTATTATTACAATGTATAATTGTTGTCAGTTTTTCGTTGACAAGTAAACTAGTTTGAATATCTGGCTAACTGACTGGCCGTCTGTCCTACGTGCATACACCCAGCAGCTCATCGTCGCTTGAGAAAAAAATCCGTAACTAATCGATTCTTAAATGGTGTTCCCTTAATGAAACGATTCGAGGCGGTGAAATGATGAAATGTAGACCCGGGGAATTCTCACAGAACTTCGGACGTCTGATTTTTTCCTAACGGGCATGTCAATAAGTCAAGGGGAGGGACGCAATTTTGACAAAATATTGATGTGGGAAATATTTTAAAATTAACTCTTTCAGCTATTTATTTTTAAAAGATATACACACTCAGAAAAGAACATTTTTAAAACAAGATATGACAATTTTTTTTTTAAATAAAAATAATTACGTATTGCCCAACATACTACATAATAGAAAAAGAATATACGTATTTCGAATGCATATATTTATTAAACTTTAAGACATACGAATATGAAACTTTACACACATATTTACGAACCTCCCAAGTTCAGATTACATATGTTCAACATGTCCCCCATCAGCGACACGAACAATATCACATCGATACTCAAATTCCTCCCATACTCGGGCAAGCATGTCCTTCGTCACTGATGTAATGGCAGTACTATTCCAGGTTCTGTGGGAGTGGTGGTACGTAAACGTTGTCTTTAACGAAACCCTACAGAAAGAAGTCACAGGGTGTCAAATCCGGTGACCGTGAAGCCCAGCCGAGGCATGCTAAGTCGTCAGCTCCTTGACAACCAATCCAACGGTTCGGTAGAGTTTCATTCAGATATTTACGCACTTGGTGACACCAGTAACGGGGTGCCCCGTCTTGTTGAAAAATAAATTTGTCTTCGTGCAGCCTCGGAAACAACCAGTTTTTTAACAAAGCGATATACTACTGACTGTTAACCATGTTTCCATCAAAGAAGAATGGGCCGTAAATAGATGATCAGGATATCGCACAAAACATATTGATTTTAGGCGAATCACGTACATGCTCAATGGCTGCCTGTGGGTTCTGTAGACCCCAAATTCGAACATTGTGTTTATTTACCAGACTACTAACACGGAAAGTCGCTTCATAACTGAACACGATGCGTTCTGCGAAGGTTTATCATTGTCAATAGCATCATGAATCTCGTTACAAAATGCCAAACGTTTCCGTTTGTCATCAGGACGCAGAGCTTGTAACAACTGTAACTTGTACGTCTTCATAATCAACTGACGTCTGAAAACACGCCAAATTGTTGTCATAGGCAGTTGTAACTCTCGACTGACACGACGAGTTGATTTTAAAAGATTACGTTGAAAAGCATTTTGAATTCGTGCAGCATTTTCTTCAGAAACACGAGGGCGGTCAGGGCTCTTTCCTTTACATACACATTCTGTATCTACAAACTATCGATACCATCTGCGAATGTTCCACCCATTCGGAGGATCAATCTGGTAGCTCAACCTGAAACGTTTTTGCACTGTAATCACGGAATTGCACTTCGCAAACTCGAGAACACAAAATGATTTCTGCTGCCGAGTAGCCATTTAAAGCATATGACTGTTACCAAAAAAAACAGAAGACAACTGACATCTAGTGGCTATTAAATAAACTAGACTATGTATTCGTTTCTTCAATAGCCGAGCCGAGGCGCAGCGATCGATAGTTTGGACAAAATAATACGTTGTAATACGTATATTCTTTTTGAAACACGCTGTATTATGCTCGTTCACAGAAAATAACGTATCAGTTCTAAGTGTTCTTAAAAATAATCATACTGGCATATTTGCCGAACCTATAACAAGTGTTGATGATTTCAGATAATATTCCAAATCGATTTACCTACAAGAAAGCAATAAACTATATGATCCTCCCGTGGGACATTATATAAGACTAAATAATTCTACCATTACGGTTATTTTTATTTCTGAAGATGACGACCTCCGAAATCTCAGAACTGAATATTACCTACGACCATATTCCATCCTTTTTAACAAAAGATTGTGCTTACATCTTTGTCAATCCTTTACGTTTACTTTTCAATCTTTCGTTGAAGACTTCAGTTTTGCCGGAATGCTGAAAACTCGCAGAAACTTACTTCTATTCACAAAAAATGCGATATCTGTCTAACTGAAAATTGCAGGCCATCAATTAACATATTTAAATATAAATAAAGTTTTTAAAAACGTCTTTACAGTTGCATTTATTCGAAACTTAAAACTCTGATATCTGTTGTTCAACATTGTTTCGTCACCAAGCTTTCAACTAAAACTAATTTTATTATTCTGACGCAATAGCTTTGGGAACAATTGGATGACAGTACTTAGGTAGACGTCATTTATACCGATTTAACCAAGGCTGCTGATTGTATTGATCATGTAATACTTCATAATAAATTGGAAAGTATAAAGCTTGCTCCATCACTAATATTACTTATGTCTTCTTTTTTATCTGACAAGAAAGAACATTACGTTTCTTATTTGGGTCATTACTCGAATCGCTTTGTTCCCATTTCGGGCGTCCCTCAGGGTACGAACTTGGGGTCCTTGCCTTTTCTAGTTTTCGTGAATAATCTTCTTAATGAGGTTCAGTATCACAAGCTATTATTTGCCGATGATTTTAAGCTTTTCCGAACAACTCAGGCTGGTCAAGAGATCAGATAAATATTGTACATAATTGATATGGTAGAAATAAACTCAATATCAATAATCCTAAATGTGGTATACTTAACTTCTCCAGAAAATTGAATGCTATACTTCACCCTTACTCTCTAAATGGCTACCTCATGCCGAGGCGTGAAAACATGATGGATTTTGACGTTACTTTCGCTTCTAAATTATCCTTATCATTACTAAAAATTACTAAAAATTATCGACATCATTACTAAATTTAGTCTACAAATTTTGGATTTTATAATCGTTCCTATGATTTCCTTATGTGCACTCGAGACTTGGATAAGCTTCCTTGGCTTGATCTCCTGTACACGCATACCAAACACATTCCCTGAAGTTAGTCCACAAATCTTATTATTGTTCGTCTTCACTATTACACTTCGCAGAGTAGACTTCTGACTTGCTGCTGTTATGGGGCTTGTCTTTGTTATTTTTAACGTGTTTCGTAAGAGAATTTCTAGTTCTAAATGCCACAATACATTTACTTGTTTTAAGATATTTTGGAGCTATAATACTTGGAGGGCCAATATAAATAATTACTTTGTATTTGTTGCCAATACTTTTTTCGTTTCGAATTTTTTAAGTTGCATTTAAGATACATATCAAATCAAAACTCCAACTTTTCGATTGTTCAAATTAACATCGACAAAATACATAATACGTTTCTGGGGAAATAATTAAATTTTCCAAAAAAAAAAACATAATTTCAGTATGCAAATAAATGCCCAAAACCTTTGTCCAGCCGACGTTTTAATTAAAGCTTTACCATAAAAAGATTTATAAAAGTTCATCTTCCTCATCTATTTTATACACCCGTAATTAGTGACAGAACCTAACGTATCCGAGAGTCCAGGCAGAGGAAGAGCACCTGTCCGGGCACCGGAAGTGTCGTCACAGTGCGCGACTCTTCTCAATGGATCGTCCAATCTCCACCGGAACCGGCCACAGCCCCAGACCGGCGTAGATGTGACGCAGAGGAAGGAATATTTTTACTTTCTACCTACCGTACACTGTCCGCGCGTCAGGGGATGTATGTAATTGTTGTTGCGCGCAGGATGTGTAATTCCATGAGATAAAAGAATTTAGATTACGTGTATTCGTATGATTCGCCCACTTTTTCTACATAATGGTCTAATTACCATACGCGATTAATTTCTTTACGCCTGATAATTCGTTCTGTCCACCATATATTACGCGGACTTTTCTCTTTTTATTTTAACAACACAGTAGAACACATTTTTAATTTATAAAAATTTTATAACTCGGCTCTTAATTTCTCATTAAACAGTTTAAAAGCTGGGGAATATATTAATTTTCCTTTCAACTTAAAAAAGAGATTAAATTGTGCTGCCTTTCGTGCTCTCAGAGGTCTTGTCTAAAATCTAACTTCAAAGTAAATCTTCCACTTCAACTTTTTACAATATACAAAGGGTACTAGGATAGTTTTGCAATATGACGCAATAATGAATCGTAGATAAAGGGTACTAGGATAGTTTTGCAATATGACGCAATAATGAATCGTAGGAAGCTGCTTGTTGCTGCACGTTGAGACATGTTCATACGTGCATAGTAGCCGCCGCGCCATGTCGACGGGCTCAGTTATTCATTAGCAGTGAGAGTGTAAAGTGCTTGCGATGGCATCGTGGTGACGAAATGCGATAAGGGCAGTTTTGCGTTATAATTTCGTGCGTGGTTTAAACATAGACCAGTGCTTCGAAGAAATGACTCTTGCACTAGGTGATGTTTGTCCACATCGCACAACGATATTCAGGTGGTATAGGGAATTCCAAAGGGGAAATTTAACTGTGGAGGATGCTGAGAGGCCGGGAAGGCCGCGAACGTGAGTTGCGGAGGAAAACGTTACTACTGTGAGGGAAATGCTTGGCGAGGACAGGCGAGTGACCTATCAACAGATAGAAGGTACTTCAGGCCTAAATGCACCAGCAATTCGTTCGATTCTGCATAATCATTTCCACGTGAAGAAACTTTGTTCTCTCTGGGTGGCGCGTCGACTGACTGAAGAGCAGATGACACGACATGTGACTTGGTGCCGGGAGATGCTAAAAAAGTCTAATAAGGAACAATCTCGGTATGTGAACAACATCGCGACAGGTGACTAGACTTGGCTGTACTATTACGACGTGCCGACCAAAACTCAAAACAAAGTTTGGATCTTCGATGATGAGGATACACCCGTAGAAAATGATAGCTGTATTTTTCGAATCGAATGGAATCGTGGAACGCGTAGTTTTGGACACAGAAGACTGTCACAACTAAGTGGTATACTGAACAGTGCCTGCCTAAAGTCATTGGATCTGTGAAGAATCTGCGGCTAAAGTCAAGAATGGACACCTGGTTCCTCCATCACGAAAATGGTCTAGCTCAACGCGCCAAAGCCTGCACCGAATGTTTGACCACGACAGAATTGAAACTTCTCGAGCACTCTCCCTACAGTGCAGATCTTGCTCCCTGCGACTTTGCACTATTCTCACATGTGGAAATGAAGCTAAAAGGGAGGGGGTTTTCCAGTGATAAGGACCTTCTGCGGGCTTGGGGCGAGCGTGCTTTACCTCCTAATGAAACTTAGCAGAACTTGTTTAAAGATTGGTTTCGGAGGATGGAGAGGTGTATTGAGTGTACAGGAAATTACTTTGAAAAAATTAAATAAACAAGACCGTATTGTAAAACTTTCCTAGTACCCTTGTAGATTAGAAAAGTTTGTTCCCCGAAAGTGTTCCTCTCGTCGATTTCCTCGTTGATATACCAGTAGGCTGGTTCAACTAATCAAATCAAAAGAGTATTAATAAAAACTAATATTTCCTGCTATACCACCATTAGTAATCACAGAATTGAATTAAAAAATTTTGCGTTGGAACAGGACTCGAACCTGTTTCAGCCGTTTGCTAGACAGCTGCCTTACCAATCAATGCAGTTTCGAGTTTTTTAATGTACCATAAATTACATTATGGAAGAGATCTTGACGATGGTATAGCTGAAGATATTAATTTTCTTTAATTTCCCATCGTAAAATACTTAATTATATAACAATATTTATATATGATTACCATGTCTACCGAAAAGTTCTGTCCTTTTTTCGAATAAAACAAAATAATAAATTTTAAATTGAATAAACTTTATGGAATAATATAATTTCCATCATTATTTAGGTCTACTTGCCAGCGTGATGACAACTTGTGTATCCTATTTTTTAAAATTGCCTTATCCCTAGAATCGAAAAAGTGAACCAGTACGTGTCTGATATCTTCTTCGTTTTTAAATTTTTTGTCGTGCAAAAAATTATGTAAGGACATTAACAAGTGATAATCGGGAGGTACTATGTCCGGGGAGTATGGTGGATGCGACAGAACTTCCCAGCCTAACTCTGCGAGTTTGTGTCTGGCATTATCATGACGAGTCCCCGAAGCAGTATGTGAAAAAGCGCGCGAATGGCATTATCTACAACATGACTAGAATTGTAGTATCATGTCCTTCCTATCGAACATCGACATTTGCCTCTTTACTTGTTGTTTGGCGACCAAACTTTTTCTTCAGGTCGAATGTTGTTCTGCAAATTATCGTAATAAATTTGAAAAAGCGCGCGAATTGGTAAAAATAGTGCAGTAATATCTACAACATATATATCTTGACAATTATTTTATTTCAGAATTGAATCTTTAAAATCTTTAATAATCCTAAAATTTTTTGAATCGATGGATAAACAACAGCAAGTAGATATAATATATAATAAATTTGCGATAAAATTGTTTATATTATTCATATTTCTAAATTGAATCTTTTTAGATTTTCAATTCCAACGATTAAACTGTTGGAATCGTATTTTTACAACAGAACTTTTTATGTTGCCTATAATGGTTTTAGTTCTCATTGTTTCATTGGTTCATCAGATATTCCGTTAAAGGAGGTGTTTGGTGAAGAAAGACAAGACAGAAAAAAACACGAATTAGCAGTTCGAAATTGAAGGCAATGCTGATCAAGGGTGTTATCATGACTGACCAAGGTGCCTGATGGTCAAACCGTTAATTAGAATTACTACAAAGAAGTCCTAACCAAGCTGAGAGGAAAGAGTAAGGAAGAAAAGACCGGATTTGTGGAGGAACGACTCGTGGTTTTTGCACCAGGACAATGCATCAGCTCACAGTGCCCTATCTGTAAAGCAGTTTTTAGTGGACAAGCGCATTGCTGTGCTTGATCATTCTCCGTATTCGTCAGATCTCGCACAGTGTGACTTCTTCCTGTTCTCAAAAGTGAGGAATGCTTTAAAGGAAGCACATTTTCAGTCTGTTGAACATGTAAAAGCAAAAAAGAGCTGTTGAAGATATAGATAGATTGTCTCGGACCAGGACGAGTAAGACGAACAAAATTATGGGGGGATGTTTTTGCATTCGCTATATGAACACCTGCTCACCACAAAAAGGGTTCATAGATATCAACAAAATCAAGGTCGATATATAGTAAACGTACGCCGAAATATATTTATTTAAATATATTTACCCTTAAAACATTTAAAATGAATATGATATTTAATTCTCTCAAATATGTGTTTCCACATTTCATCAATAAAGGCGTCCCTTCTATCAAATAAATTTTAATAAATAAATAAATATACAATACGCCGAAATATGTTCTAAATGAAAAATAAACCGTAACAGTCTCTGGACGACGATTGCTCTTCTACCCAGTGTAATGAGAGATTATTATAGCATTATGTAACGTCTAAATCATATTTCCTCTAACACCAATTCAATAAAACAGGCGAACCAATTTCTGTTAATCAAGTCTTAAGTCACCTAATTACAACAATTTTTAAACACTCTGTATAATTTATTTCTATTATGTTTTTTCTTCAAACTGTCGATTGTCGTAAATAACTTCTTGCCTTATACGAAACAAAATCGCGCCTTCATGCTTGAATAATTTCACACAGCAGTAAAGAACCGGGCGCAAAAAATAATTCAAACGCAAGACAACAATAAAAAAAAAACTTTCACATATTCATGAGGATTTCTAATAATGCTGTGCATTTTCATCTTAATCATCATCGCCAGTACTAATTTATATAACAACCGTAATTAATTGCTGAACAGGCAGGAGATGTTACACGTCCGAGTATATGCCGTGTACTTAACAGAGCAAAAAAATCAGAAAGTTACGATTCCGCATTCGCAATAAATAAATATGCACAGTTATTTCATGTTATTTGTTTTAAAATTTAAATTGGTGATGAACAAAAAGAAGATGGTGGAAAAAATAATAAATTATCCGATAATGTTAACGCGGTAAGAGAGGAAATCCACGGTAAATAAACGCGCGAATGATTTTATGTTCTTTTCCATGATGTAAATGCATATTAAAACAGAAAATAATGTATTTAATTAAACAAAAAAATTTCTCGATACTCATTTTGCGCGTCTTCTTTTGTTATATATATTTTGTTATCCTCTGGGATAAAAATTTGAGAAAAATGCTATTGTAAGTGTTAATAGAATTTACGACAAACTTTATATTAGGTGCGCAACTAAGTTCTCGCTGTTTTTCAAGAGATGGCTCCAATAGTAAGTGCTGGTCGATTGTGACATAACCAAAACGTCATGAACCAAGTTTAGACATATGGTAAACAAACCGCTTTGACATATTAGTGATTTTGTTTTTGCGTCATATACTTTTGGTTGTGTGAAAATATCTGATTTTGTGCCAAATAATCGTCATTTGCGGGAAGTGTTGCTTTTCTTCTTTCATTCCAAGAAGACGGCGGCTGAAGCTCATCGAGAACTCCAAAAAGTTTACGGAGATTCTGCTCTAAGTGAAACAACGTGCCGTGATTGGTTCCGTCGCCTCAAAGACGGTGATTTCGATGTCGACGATCATTCGCGTGAAGGAAGACCAAAAACCTTCGAAGACGCTGAATTGGATGCATTGCTCAATGAGGATCCGTGCCAAATGCAAAATTAGCTTGCTTCAGCATTAGGGGTTGCCCGACAAGCCATTTCCCAGCGATTGCATGCATTGGGAATGATTCAAAAACAGGGAACTTTGGTTTCTTATGATTTGAAGCCAAGAGACGTTGAGCATCGTTTTTTCGTCTGTGAACAACTGCTCCAACGGTAAAAGAGGAAGGGTTTTCTTCATCGCATCGTTACGGATGATGAAAAATGGATTCATTACAGCAACCCAGAGAGAACAAAATCATGGGGACTGCCCGGTCATGCTTCTACGTCATCGGTTCGGCCGAATATTCACGCTGCAAAGGTTTTGCTGTGTATTTGATGGGACCAGGGCGGTGTTATATATTATGAGCTGTTGAAACCGAACGAAACCATCACTGGAGAACGGTATCGAACTCAATTGATGCGATTGAGCCGACCACTGCGCGAAAAGCGGTCATAATACGAGCAGAGGCACGAAAAAGTGATTATACAGCATGACAACGCTCGGCCTCACGTTGCCAAACCCGTTAAAACCTACTTAGAAATGCTCAAATGGGAGGTCCTACCCCACCAGCCATATTCCTCAGATATTGCGCCGTCCGATTATTATTTGTTTCTTTCGATGGCACATGGTCTGGCTAATCAGCAGTTCCGCTCACATGAAGACATCTCAAAATGGCTTGATTCGTGGATAGCCTCAATACCGTGACGGTATTCGAGCTCTGCCAGAAAGATGGGAAAAATTTGTCGCTAGCGATGGGCAATATTTTGAATGATTCAATTGTAAACATTTTTTCACAATAAAGTTGCATTTTCATCAAAAAAATAGCAAGAACTTAGTTGCGCACCTAATAATTTCCTTCGCTGAGAAATTGTAATTTTAACCACAGTTTATGTCGTATAATAATGCAGAAATTTTTTGAAAAATTCCTACTCCTTACACGAGACTCAAACCCGCGATTTAAGGCACGTTAGGAGATTCGAATTCGTCGTCCTCAGTGGTCTGATGAAGATATATGCTCGGTTAGCACGAGATCGCGAATTTGTGTCTCGTGAGGAGATTACGAATGTTTTCAAAAAAATTTCTGCATTTCACATAGGATGAAAAAACGATTAAATTAGAATTTTTCAGTGCTATCTGCTTCTGGGCTTCGGCGCTGGAACCACGTCACTTATATATCTGTCGACGTTTTATACAAGTGACGCGGTTCCAGCCTGGAAGCCCAGAAGCAGATAGCATGAATCACGACCGCGGAAAGCTACGTACCAGATTAGAATTTTTCAGTTTCACATCGTAAAAAACGCATAATTATTATATATAATTAACACTTATCATGTGTTTCATTTAATATCTGTTTCCAAAATATAATTTATAGCACATTAGAAGACTCGAATACGCTATTCTCCGTAGTCCAAGGGTATACATACTTGGTTAGTATAAGATCGCACATTTTTCGCAGTGCGAAATGTTTTTCCAAAATTTACTAAAATAAAAGCAATGTCAAATTGTAGAATGAATGAGAAAATTATTTCATATGCGAAAATGAAACGGTTAAAACTTGAAATGAAATATATGCACAGTAAAATAAGTAGATTAGAATTAGAATTATTTGTCTTATCTTAGTTTAGACTGGAAGACAGTTTTAAAAAGCATGTGAAACAAATATATAGTGTACGTTTTAGCTTTCAGCGGTACGGTTCGTGTGCGGAATTTGTTTTCGTACAGGTATTTTGCCGTAGTTTTCCAGGTGTGATACTGTTTAATTATCTGCTGATGATGACAACTTAGTTGTCGAAATACGTATACAGATTACGAACATTAATGTAAAAAGGGGTTATACATCAACCTTCAGTTATTAAGCTAATCAACCGCAGGCTCCATCAAAATTACCGTTTACTGAAACATTTAATTTGATGAAACAAGTGTATAGTGATGCGTGTTTATCACGTACGAGTGTGTATGGGTGGTATAAATGATTTAAAGACGGTCGTACCGACATAATTGACGACGAACCTCCTGGTGCAAAAAAGTCTGTGGTTACGGAAAGTAACATCGAACTTATGCGTGAATTTATCATTAATGAGCCGAAATCCTCATTGCGATAAGCGGGAATGGAATTAAGTGTTTCCAAAAATTCAATTCATCACATTTTGAAACAGCATTTGAGACTTAGAAAGATTTGTGCAAGGTTTGTACCGCGCAAACTAACTGAATTCATCAGCGTACAGACTTAATTAAAGACTCAAAAAAGTATGAAAACTTCAGCTATTCTATTGCAACTAAACGATGAGGCGTGGTGTTTTCAACATGATCCAGAGACCAAACACCTGGGTGTTATGAAGCGTCTTTTGGCGCGCATTCGTTGTGTGCGCCCCCAATAACGTGAAAATGACAGCTGGCGTCTGTTACATGATAATACACCATCTCTTCGCTCGATGCCTATCACTGATTTTCTAACTACAAATGGCATTTTAACCATCAACCATTCACCGTATTCACTGGATTTGGCACCCTATGATTTCTATCTATTCCCCAATCTACGGATCCAGCGGATTGGGCCTCCTGTAATTTCTATTTACTTTCCAAATTACATTTGCCTATGAAAGGACAGCATTATGCCGACATCGAAGCCCCTAAAAAGGCGTCGACGCGATCCTGAAAGACATCTCTAATGACGAACTTAAAAATTCATTCGGCATGTTAATTGACCGTGCAAAACGTTGTATTGAAGCCGAAGGCGATTACTTTGAATAAAATAAATGAATTTTACCAAAATAGTAATCATTTGTTTTAAGAAAGTTCCGTTTTCTCTGAGACAGACTGTATGTATGTATATGTATATATACATACATACAGTCTGTTTCAGTATATATATATATATACGAGGGTAGTTTGACAAGTAGTGAGAATGGAAAAGAAAAACGAATTTTTTAAATACAAAATAATTTTTATTTTTCAATATATTCTCCTAAAAAAGCAATACATTTATTCCAACGGTGCTCCAATGCCCTACTGCCATCTCTAGAATGCGATTTCGGAAGGCTTGCAAAATACTCATTTACGAAGATGATAAGCTTGTCGTTAGACGAAAATGTCTTTCCACCTAGTGCCGTTTTCAATTTTGGGAAAAGGTGGAAGTCGGAAGGAGCTAGATCCGGCGAATAAGGCGCATGCGGTACTAGTTGGAAATGCAACTCGTGGATTTTGGACATCGCAACTGTGCTGGTATGCGAGGGAGCGTTGTCTTGGTGAAACAGAATCTTTTTCTTTGCCATTCCTGGCCGTTTAGCACGAATCTCAACATTTAATTTTTGTAGAAGTTCTGCATAATATTGTCCGTTTATTGTTGCACCTTTCTGAAGGTAATCAATGAGTAAAATGCCCCTTTCTTTGGAGGTGCAGAACCACGTTGTAACCATTGTTTCGACAGTTGTTTAGTTTCGGGGGTACTGTAGTGTATCCAAGTTTCATCACAAGTAACAAATCGCCTACAAAAATCAACCGGATTCCGCTTATAAAGGTCCAAACACTCATTGGAAATGCGCAAACGAGTGAACTTTTTATCAGTCGCAAGCAATCACGGCATCCATCTTGCCGAAAGCTTGGAAAGGCTCAATTCTTTCGTTAAAATGTGGTATACGCGTTCTGTTGAAATGTTTACCATGTCTGCTATCTCTCTCACTTTGAGTCGTCGATCTTGCGTAATAATATTATGGAATTTTATAATCATTTCCTTAGAAGTCACGATTTTGGCTGCTCCAGAGCACGCTTCATCAACACAGCTTGTTCTACCACGTTTAAATTCATTTACCCATCTTCTTATTGTGGCTGATGATGGAGCAGATTTACCTAATGTTTCCCGTAACTCATCTTTTATTTCGGTAGCTTTCATACCTTTAATTATGAAGTATTTAATCACCGCACGATACCCTGCTTTTTCCATTTTAACAAAACGATGTGTTGTTTCTTTTTCAATCAGCTGTCAAAAATAAACTAATCAACCGATTTATCTAAATATCGGAATGTAAACATATTAATAGGCAACCTAAATTACAGTGCATTTGTTTTACCAATTAGAGCGCTACCTATATGTCATTCTCACTACATGTCAAACTATCCTCGTATGTAGCACGTTCCTCTAGTATATCTATTTGAATACAAAACTTAACATCTAACGTAGCTAACTATCACATGAATTATAGACACGTTCCGACCTACGACTGCAATTTTGTTTACATCCAACTATACAAACAAGCCATCCTAAATGACATCGGCAGATATATTTTCGTGTACATTGCAAACCTTTTTGTGATAACCATTTACAAATATTTCCTTATATGAACATTACTGCATAACAAAACTAAACATCAAACAAAAATTGAACAGCACTCACAATAATTCACTTCGAGGAAAGAAGGGTGTACTTAATCATCGATATATCCATATAGATCGAAAGTGTTTACTTATAACCTTAGTTTACTTTCCCGTTTCGCCATTATTATTACATGCTGGTAGTTAACATACAATCTCTAACCGGTAATTTGTGCACACGATCTGCAATGTTTAATTTATAAAACGTTTAACGAACAAAAATGCCTAAGGTCAATAATACACAAACACACGCACACAAATACAAATACGATACAAACATGAACACAAACACTTAATTTCAGTTTTATCGCATGTTTCTAATAACCAATACGTACCATATAAGTAAGATTCCGAAGTAGTTTCTGAAATCTACTTATGTTCCAACACATATACACCTTCCTGAAGCTGTGATGTATGTATATTCTATAACATACTTTGTGCATTACAATGTTAAAGTTTGATTTAATGAGTATGCGAAACATGTTTTCAATTTCGTAATTAAGAGAATGCACTTGGAGAACTAGAAAAAGCGATTAATAAGATGTAATGTTAATTTGGAAGGCCTACACGCCCAACTCTTCCTGTTCATACAGCATAAATAATAAAAATGCCATTGTTTTGCGTTCATAATAAAAATCTCCAGACGTCTATCAGAATTTGATATTAACAGAGTTTTCTTCTATCAGAACTAGATCCTCTTCATGCATATAATAATTATAACAATTAATTATTCAACAGTTACCAGAATTATTATTTACAAAGTAATGTTGCACAATATTAAGTGCGGAAAAACAACACAGAAAAAGAAAAACTCTTGTATAGAAATTAATATGAACACAAGCAACACCTTCTATAATAAATGAGAAATATAGTAACAAAATTTATATACATAACGGGTCTTTCATTAAGCACTTCCTATCTTTAAATTTAAATAAAACAAAGTGTGTGTGAGATATCATCGAATTTTTTTATTCATTTGAACGGCCTATCAATGCTATTATGTATAGAATATGACATCACGCAAATGTCCACCTCTGATTGACGCGCGTCCGAAATGTCTAATTTTTCATGACTCTGGCACATAAATCAAGCTGAATTTGACCGATGGCATGGGTTATGGTGACTTTGAGGGCCGTTGTGGTTTGACCATGCTCTCAAATCGCTCGTCCAGAATGTTCAATGTAGCATGAGCTGTGTGGCACGTAGCGCCGTCCTGTTGAAACCATATTTCGTTGGTGTCCATATCATCCAATTCAGGTCAACAGAAGTTGATAATCATCAACCTATAGCGCTCACCGTTGACGGTGATGGCCTAGCGAACGTTGTTCTCAAAGAAATATTGGGTCTGGGAAAAAGTTCGTGGCGTTTTTCCCGATAGATGGCATTGGTTGCCGATAACTAAAGAACAACAAGTCACAGCGACACCACCGACGGCTCGTTTTTTAGATGACCTTCCGAACGTTAGTTTGAGCGTAGAAACATTGTAATCGGTGCAGTGGTTGGAAAGTTATTCGCACTTGAAAATGGAGAAGAATAATGAGAAATTTCGCTATATTCTGCAATATTATTATGATAAGGGGAAGAACGCTGCGCAGGCTTGTGATAAAATTTGTGCTGTGTACGGTGAAGGTACTTTATCGAAATCTGTTGCGCGGAAATGGTTCGCTCGCTTTCGTTCTGGAAATTTCAATGTGAAAGATGAGTCACGCTCCGGTCGTCCAATCACTGAAAAATCTGATGAAATTCTTGAAAAAGTCCAACAAGATAAGCATATCAGCAGTGTCGATATTGGCATGGAGCTAGGCATTGACCACAAAACTGTTTTGAACCATTTACACAAAGCTGGTTACAAAAAAAAAGCTTGACGTATGGGTTCCTCATGAGTTGAGCGTGAAAAACATGATGGACCGAATTAACATCTGCGATGCGCTGCTGAAACGGAATGAAATAGAGCCGTTTCTGAAACGTTTAATAACCGGAGATGAAAAATGGATTACGTACGATAATCGGAAGCGTAAAAGATCGTGGATAAAGGATGGTGAGCCGTCACAAGCGTTCGCTAAGCCAACATTGACGCCAAAAAAAGTGATGCTGTGTGTGTATGGTGGGACTGGAGGGAAATAGTCCACTACGAGCTACTTCCAACTGGTCAGACGATTGATTCTCAACTCTACTGTGCACAACTAGAGAGATTACGCCAGGCGATTGAAAGAAAACGGCCCGAATTGATTAATAGGAAAGGTGTTGTCTTCCATCATGACAACGCCCGACCACACACTTCTTTGATGACCCGTCAAAAATTGAGAGAGTTTGGTTGGGAAGTTTTGATGCACCCACCTTACAGTCCGGATATAGCACCCTCTGACTATCATCTGTTTCGATCTCTGCAGAACTCTCTCAATGGAATTAAGTTGGTTTCAAAAGAAGCCTGTGAAAACTACTTGATTCAGTTTTTCGACCAGAAACCACAGAAGTTTTTCACCGATGGGATCATGGATCTACCAAAAAAATGACGAAACATTGTCGATAATAATGGAGCATATTCGGTTTAAATGAATTCGTCCACGCGCCATGCGGGGACCAGTTGAATTTTACTGAAAAAACGCCACGAACTTTTTTCCCAGACCCAATATGAACCAATGACGGCGCCACCCTAAATTCTGCACCAGTGACTCTGTCTGGATGCATTGTATGCTCTTGGATCTCACGTGGATTGATATCGTCCCAAATTCGACGATTTTGTTTGTCGACGTACCTATTTATCCAGAAATGGCCCTCGTTTAAGATTATTTTTTGATAAAAATTGGGGTCACTTTCCAACTACTCCAGAGCCCATTCAACGAACACACGTCGTTATCTATGGTCGTTTTCCTTCAGTTCCTGGGTCAGTTGAATTTTGTACGCGTCCAGGCCCAAGTCGCAAAATTCACCAAGTGGTGGTCTGCGAAAGGCTGAGATCTTGTGAAAGACGCGAAATTGACTGCCTCGGATTCTCCTGCCCATTCTCACAGACAGCGGCGATGTCGTTGTACGGGTGTTAGTGTTCATCGTTTACTGAACTAGTGGACTCAAATTTCTCCACAACACTGCGAATAGTCCTGTCGGTAGAACGACTATGGCGACCGTAAAAACGAAAATGAAAAAAAAAACGAAACGCGCGGAACATTGTCCGAACAGAATACCCATTTTGAAAAAGCAATTTTATCATTTGCACGTGTTGTTGAACGCTATATTCGTCCATAGTGATTTGGCAAAACAGACTGAATGATGTAGCTTCAACAATATGGACGCTATCAACTGTCAAAGTTCGGAAGTCCCTATTGGAAGACCCGTTATATACATATATATATATATATATATATATATATATATATATATTGTAACGTGCTAAGACATTAATTAATATATTAATTATTTTAAGCACTTATGGTAATTTAATAAACATTTATAGAAGTTTTAAATAAACCTTGTACATGACTAGTGAATATTGTTAAAAAATCCAGTATCGAATGTGTATAATTAGTCATATATGGCACTAAAATTTAAATTAATTCTAGGTACTTACTATTAAACACAATAATAACCTCATTTGATATTTTCACACACATATAATTTGAAATTTCGTAAATTCATAACATATACATACATAAGGATACAATAAGTTACTTGAACGTCAATTACAAATATTTACAAAATATATCTCTAACTTAAATGTGGTTTAAAATTTAAGTTAGGGATATACGAGGGAGCGTTTCTATATTCGCGGAATGAGCGGGTTGTAGAGGGGTGAGTAGGTGCATTGGGGGCGTGGCCTGTGCAGCGACTCATGATTAGTATAAATACGAAGTTTCATTGTTATTAGACAGTTAGTCTTTGAGCTATCGTCAACCAAGTAACATAATCAGGAGTGAAAAGTGAAATATGGAAAAAATCGAATATCGTGCCGTTATAAAGTTCCTTACCAGGCAAGGAAAATCAGTCGCGACCATAATGAATGAGATGTCATTGGTTTACGGCGACTCTTGTCCAGGAAAAACCATGGTGTACAAGTGGCATAGTTTATTTAAACAAGGAAGGGAATCCCTTGAAGACGACCCGAGGCCGGGCAGGAGCATTGAGGTGACCACGCCAGCACTTATCCAAAAAGTTGAACAAATTGTACTCGAAGATGCTCGACTAAAGAAGAAACAACTCGCAGAAATGGTTGGAGTATCCGATACAACAATTTTTAAAATCCTACACGATCATCTCGGCATGTCTAAGGTCAGCGCAAGATGGGTGCCGAGAATGCTCAGGCCGCCGCAAAAACAACAGCGCGTAGAGTGTTCGCGTGCATTTTTGGACCTCTGTAATGAAGACAAGGATGGTATATTGAGTGGAATTGTTACTGGAGACGAAACTTGGGTTCATCATTATGAACCTGAGTCCAAGCAAGACTCCATGCAGTGGCATAAAAAGGGCACAGCACCTCCCAAGGAATTTAAAGTGTCACAATCAGCTGGGAAACTCATGGCAACGGTATTTTGGGACTCGGAAGGAATATTGTTCCAGACGTAACTGGAAGAAACAATTTTATATATGAGGTTGAACAACAGAGGACCCTAAGACGGAGCCTTGCGGTACTCCACTAGTGTATATGAATACGTCTAATTTAATATTAAAATATTCGAATTAGTACGTATTACAATCAAATATTTTTGCAAAAATACCTTTTAATTCGTTGAATTTAATGTACTTTTTCACCTCTATCCTTTCCATGAAATGCGCTAAACAAACTTTGAATGAGAATAGCATAATATTTAGATTTCGTAAATCACGTTTTGCTCCTGTATTAATTGAACGTACAGGCACATAACAGGAAAAAACATATAACTAATGTTGCTGCTTGCCTATGAAAAACACAAGGAGAGACAATGAGAAATCGTAGAGCGACGGCAATTTTTAATGATATTCTGAACGCAGAGACCGTAAAGACCAGGGACTGACCCACTCGTTACGTATGCGCATACCAAATGCAATTATTCACATTAACTGGAAAAAAAAGGCGCTCGTTTTTAAACAATGTGAACGGATAATTTTATGGGAGAACGTTATCTTTTAGCGCAATTTATTTGCTAATGTTTAATTTTGCACGCCGTAGTATTTCTTTTATTAAAATGTGCAAATGTGCAAATTGGTTTTTTTGAGGTAAACAGTTGAATTCTGGATAAGTTTTGCTCTATTGTTAGAGAGCGGACAAACAGTTGAACACTTTTTTATTTCGAATTTTCAAAAGCTATTGTTAAAAATGTTATCATTGAGTTGGTCCGTTGAAATATTTCCTTTTCGTTTTCGTGCGGATGTAAATAAAGTGCGCGATATTATGCGATATTCGAATTAAAAAGAGAAACAATCAAATAGTAATAATGAAAGAGTGAAGTGAAAGTAGTAATTGTTACATATTGAGGACTTCTAATAAATGAAACGCGTGTTAATCATTTAGTAATATATTACTGACCAGAGATGTGTTTCTCAAGTGATGGAGGGAAAACTACGAGGATAGTTTGACAAGTAGTGAGAATGACACATAGGTGGCGGTCTAATTGGTAAAACAAATGCACTGTAATTTAAGTTGGCTATTTATATGTTTACATTCCGATATTTAGATAAATCGGTAGATTAGTTTATTTTTGACAGCTGATTGAAAAAGAAGCAACACGTCGTTTTGTTGAAATGGAAAAAGCAGAGTATCGTGCGGTGATTAAATACTTCGTAATTAAGGGTACGAAAGCTACTGAAATAAAAGATGAGTTACGGGAAACATTAGGTGAATCTGCTCCATCATCCGCCACAATAAGTAGATGGGTAAATGAATTTAAACGTGGTAGAACAAGCTGTGTTGATGAAGCGCGCTCTGGAGCACCAAAATCGTGACTTCTAAGGAAATGATTATAAAAATCCATAATATTATTACGCAAGATCGACGACTCAAAGTGAGAGAGATAGCAGACATGGTAAATATTTCAACAGAACGCGTACACCACATTTTAACGAAAGAATTGGGCCTTTCCAAACTTTCGGCAAGATGGGTGCCACAATTGCTTACGACTGATCAAAAGTTCACTCGTTTGCGCATTTCCAATGAGTGTTTGGACTTTTATAAGCGGAATCCGGTTAATTTTTGTAGGCGATTTGTTACTTGTGATGAAGCTTGGGTACACTACAGTACACATGAAACTAAACAACAGTCGAAACAATGGTTAGAACGTGGTTCTGCACCTCCAAAGAAAGCGAAAACCACTGTATCTGCAAACAAGGTGATGGCATCAATTTTTTGGTATTCAAAGGGCATTTTGCTCATTGATTACCTTCGGAAATGTGCCACAATAAACGGACAATATTATGCAGAACTTCTACAAAAATTATATGTTGAGATGCATGCTAAACGGCCAGGAATGGCAAAGAAAACGATTCTGTTTCACCAAGACACCGCTTCCTCGCATACCAGTACAGTTGCGATGTCCAAAATCCACGAGTTGCATTTCCAATTAGTACCGCATGCGCCTTATTTGCCCCTTCCGACTTCCACCTTTTTCCAAAATTGAAAACGGCACTAGGCGGAAAGAAATTTTCGTCTAACGACGAGCTTATCATCTTCGTAAATGAGTATTTTGTAAGCCTTCACGAATCGCACTTTAGAGATGACTTATGGGCATTGGAGCACCGTTGGAATAAATGTATTGCTCTTTTAGCAGAATATATTAAAAAATAAAAATTATTTTGTATTTAAAAAATTCGTTTTTCTTTTCCATTCTCACTACTTGTCAAACTACCCTCGTATGTAACCACTCATACACCAAAGTGCGACCAAGCAAAACTGGTTTCAACCGCCCTTTTTTAAACACGGTATTTATATAAAATATAAATATACGTATAATATATTTAATTAATAATAAATTAATCAGTTATTTAAATATATGTCCCAAATTTGTTACTAAAATATAGTAATTTCTTATAATAAGAAAAGGTTAAAAGGACACAAATAGTATGTATGAATATATCTATCAATGCAGCATAAATATAGGAAGTGAAAAGTTTTAATAAGCGTATAGACAAAGTCCAAGTAGTTGGTCGATTGTAATAAGGCGGAGATACGTTATGCTACACCTCGAGTTGTAAGGAGGCGGAGTTACGTTATGCTATAATAAGGCGGAGTTACAATATGCTACACCTCGAGTTCTCGTGACCACAGATATACGAAGTTTCTCCTCTGTTTTAATTAATGAATTAAGTAATTTATGATGTTTTGCAGAAACAATAACATTAATTAATGAGGGCATAAAATATATATTTAAAGATATAAGGTATAATTGCGTTGAAAAATTGAAAAAGGACAATTTGAACAAAGTTGATAGAGATTTTTTCTTTCTCTACATAATTATTATTATCTTTGAAGCATCAAATAAATGCTCTGGTAAATGTTCCAGTGACAAATTTCATCACAGCTTCATAATAATAAGTAATAATAATAATCTTTATTTGTCCAACAGATAACCAATACATGACAAAAAATATATAAAAAGACACGATGCAATACGAGGATGGTCCAAAAGTACCCGGCCTAACCTAGAGATAGCGGTAGTTGTTTGAAAAATATCATTGTATTAGAAAATAGACAACCTATAAAGCATATGTTTTAGGTTCGAAGACGCCACTTTGTTTAGTATTTGTTTGGCAGGCATCAATAGTGAACGTCTTGAGTGAATTTGTAAAAATGGAGAAAATTGTTCATCGTTACGTGATACAATAGTTTCATTTGAAAGGCTTCAGCTCAACAGATATAGAAGCTGAACTGGATTCTACTCTGGGTGAGTGTGCTCCTTCGTTTACAACAGTGAAATATTGGATAGCAAATTTTAAATGAGGCCGTACGAGCTGCCAAGACGAGCATCGCAGTAGTCGACCAAATGAGGTGACGACTCTAGAAATGGTGAAGAAAATCCACAAAGTGGTACTGGATGATCGTCGACTGAAAGTGCTCGAGCTAGCAAACATAGTAGGTATTTCAAAAACTGCGGTACATCGCATATTATCTGAAAATTTGGACATGAGGAAGCTGTATACAAGATGGTTGCCGCATTTGCTCATACACGAGCATAAACAGTGTCATGAAGACGTTTTAATTGAGTGTTTAGCGAAGTTTCACAGCAACAAAGAATGTTTGCGCCGGCACATAACCATGGATGAAACATGGATCCATCACTTCACACCCGAGACAAAAGAACAATCAAAGCAATGGACCCAAAAGAGAGAACCGACTCCAAAGAAGGTGAAGACCGTTTCATCTGCAGGCAAGGTCATGGCATCGGTTTTTTTGGGATGCGCATGGAATAATTTTCATTGACTATCTCGAAAAAGGAAAAACTATCAACGACGAGTATTATGCGAACTTATTGCAACGTTTGAGCGAAGAAATCAAGCAAAAACGGCTGCATTTGGCTAAGAAGAAAGTGTTGTTTCATCAAAACAATGCACCAGCTCACAAATCGGTTATTGTAAAGGCAAAAATTAATGAATTAAAGTTTGAATGGCTACCTCATGCAACCTATTCGCCAGATTTAGCTCCCTCGGATTATTTTCTGTTCCCAAACTTGAAAAAATGATTCAGTGGTCAAAGATTTTCCAAAGGTGAGGAAGCGATGTCGGTAGTTAGTGGCTATTTTGAGGAGCGAGACAGTTCTTATTATAAAAAGGGTATCGAACTTATTGAACATCGTTGGGAAAAGTGTATAGAGCTGAAAGGAGATTATGTTTAAAAAATAAATATGTTTCGAAGCCATTAAAAATGCATCTTGAAGGACATCTCTACAGATGAACTTAAAAATTCATTCGACATGTTAATTGACCATGCAAAACGTTGTATTGATGCCAAAGGCGACTACTTTGAATAAAATAAATGAATTTTACCAAAATAGTAAGGTTTTGTTTTTATTTTAAGAAAGTTCCGGAGACAAACTCTATATACATATATATATAAAGTTCGGTTTTCTCTGCAACAGATTGTGTACTTTTACAAATTCCATTAATGCATTTTTCTAGAACTTCGCCCTCCTTCGGCGCACCGCCTAAAATTCCATGCATTTCTTTTGTATAGTTTTATTTATACTATCGATGATCCTTTTTTTATCTAGTTAGAAGTTACCCCACCTGGTGTTTCTCTATTGGATAAATAATAAATATTATTATTATTTTTATTATTATTATTACCGTTATTAAAATCAAATTATTTTACTGTGACTGTAAGAGTAATTATAATATTTATCTTTGGGCATTTCAACACGAAATAAGTATTCATTTGCCTCAGTTTCTATTTTATTTGAATAAATTCTGAAGTGTTCTACCTAGCCGTAAATCACAGCACTTACAATAGGCGATTTCTTCATACAAATGCTCCAATATACAACCAACGGATAATACCAATGAGACGATAGGAACAAGAATGAATATTTATAATAGTAACGATTATAACATTTGTACATTATTACACGTCGGACGTGAGGAAAAATATATCTGAATAATAACATGTATAATAAATTGGAAAGAAATAAAGGCATCGAGGCATTCACTCCACTTCAAGATAGATAGTGAGCATTCACACCTGCTCGGCGGTGGGCCGAACTGTACAGTCTGATGTCGAGGGTGGTGCTATGACCGCGTAAGATGACCCCGATACCCCGCGAGGAATGTTGCCGCTGCTGATCTGATGAATGTACACGCGGGGATTACATGCTAATGTCCTTTAATGGTTGATTTCTAGGCTCGTTATCGTCATGCGAATAGATCTACAGCGATGAACGAAATTATATGGACATCGAATTCGCAAAAGAAAATAAATGATATCAGAAAGATAGTACCTAAAGATTGGATATGCTTTAAATTAGAAATTAGCAAGTGGAAAATAGAGGTAACAATGTTATTTGAATACCTAATCATGGAAATAAGCAGTAATGAGACCCTAATCGAAGAAGTAATAACGAAACAAAGAAACAAAAATAAGTGACAAATATAAAAAAAAACATTACCTCCCTCTATCGTCGCAACAAGCGAAAGAACAAAACGATGTACGTATTCATCACATACGTGGAAAGTCTATTAAGTTTCGCATAGTGGGCCATAGAGAGCGCCATTAATCAAATGTCAGTATCAAAAATTAACCTCCATCTTTAGTTAACCTAAATCCAAAGTTTCAGTACGATCCGTGCAGTGTTGTAGCTACAATGGACTGTCAAAGATGACAAGTTAGTTGAAAAATGAATTAAAAAAGTGATTTCAAGGGAGCCTGTGGTTGATTAACTTAATTAGTGAAGGTTGACTTTCAACGGCACGATTCGTGTGCGGAATTTGTTTTCGTGCGGGTATTTTTCTGTAGTTTTCCAGGTGCGACTGTTTAATTATCTGCTGACGATGACTTAGTTGTTGAAATACGTATACAGAATACGAAAATTAATGCGGAAAGGGGTTATATATCAACCCTCAGTGGTTAAATTAGAAAAGGAATTTTACCGATAACATTTTCGTAGACTAATTTTTTATAATTTTCGAAGACGATTATCTCAACAAGAACGCCTCGTCGAGTTGGTTTCCACTTTCGCCAATGAAACACTACATCAGTCAACAACTTCTCGTTGGTATGGAGAATTCAAACGTGGGCAGATTGCTCTTAGCAACGATCCAAGAGCAGCTTCGCCAAAAACGGCAGTCACGTAGGAAAACGTCGACGTGTATAAGATCATCAACGAACACGACATGTAACATATCGCCAAATTGAACACATTATAAGAGATTTCAAAGACTTCAATTCAAAAAATTTTGCATAAAGAATTGTGTGTAAAAAGATTAGTTTGGATACTGCATCTGCTGACCGAAGAACATAAAGCAGCTAAGGTGAATTGATGTCAAAAAACTCTTGATCGTTTCAACACCGAAAACTCTAAAAACGCGTTCAATATTGTCAGTGAAGTGCTACATTCTTCCTATTTCCAAAGCCAAACATGGACTCTTCATTTTTTTTTCTTTACAATTACTAATAAAATATACGTTTCTATTATTGTCATTAAATAATTATTCATGTATACTTACTTCTGTTTCTATTTCCATAACTCAGACTTGTTAAACAAAATCAGATTCTGTTCTTTACAATATGTGGTATCAATGCTAAGGAGATCAAACAAAATCGTGCAGAATAATATTAGATTTGTAATGAAGAATATAGGAGCGACATCAAAATAAATAGCAGAATTGAAAATAAAATCTTTTTCAAAAGGAATAACGAGGAAGATATTGCGAAATTTATGAAAGAAAAATAGATATATTTAAGACAACAGATGGATAGAATCAACTGAATTTAGTAGGAGCCAAGGGACTATAAACTTGTTAAACTTTGAGAAAAATCACCTGGAAAATAATAGAAGTCAAAAAACGTCGTGATTAAAACCTACCACTTCCAAATAAACAAATGAAAGAAAAGAAATACACTTTCTCATATTCCTTATCTCTCCATATATGAACCGATCCTATGAAAGCAAGGAAATTTTTATTCATGCACCATATTACAATATATTCATTGCTACTCAATCAATTAAGTTACATAATGACCGAATAAAGAAATATTTCAGTGGATTATATGATAAGGAATTCACATAGGAAGAAATCAATTGCCGGCTTCTTTTTACTATAAAATTTTAAAGGGTTCGTAAACCAGAGTAACCCAGAAATTAGCCAAAAGCGTTTAATTACTCCGTCGCGACAACATGACGCACATTCTATATTAATTATTTATGAGTTTTTGGCTACAAAGGGAAGAAAGGAAACTCTGTACTCTCCCACTCTTTATAAAGCCCGAACCGCATTTCATACGACTTCTTCATCGAAATGGATAGCCAAATAAAAAAAAACCTATTCTAAAAACTCCTTCAGGTCTAGACGACTATGACGATAACATGACGCACTTTCAGTCCTAATTGTTAATGACTTTTTGGTCACAACAAGAAGACAGAAAACCCGTGTTTTTTCCACCCGAATCTCCTTACGACTTCTTCTTCCTCAAGATGGAGAATCAGCTCAAAGAAACTGGTTTCGAAGAAGTCTCTCACTCCTTACGACTTCTTTTTCCTCTAGATGGAGGATCGAATTAAAAAAACTCGTTTGAAAAAAATTCCTCAGACCCAAACGACCGTGACAACAACATGACGAACATTCAATACTAACAATTCATGAGCTTTTAGCTACAAGAGAATGAAAGAAAGCCTCGTACCCTCCCATTGTTATACAGTCCGAACCTCTCTCCTTACGGCTTCTTCTTCTTCTTTACAATGGAGAATCAGAAGAAAGTAACCCGTTTCGAAGAAGACTCTTATTCTTCACTACTTCTTCTTCTTCTTCAAGATGGAGGATCCGAACAACGAAACTCGTTTCCAAAAAATCCCTCAGATCCAAACGGCCACGACGCGTTCTTTTAAAGAGATAAATTCGGCAAAGTTTCGGCACGGCTTTTCGAGCTGGAAAAGCTACATCGACCTGTTGAAAGGATGTAACTGTAATGTCATTATAGTATAAATATCGTTATTTAATTACTACACCTCGTATATGAAGTCAATTCCATGATACAATAATATAAAGTTTCGCTAAGAAAATCTAAAAGAGAGAAGTCGAAACCAAATTTAATTCTAACTATCGCAGGTAAAATGCCATACAATTCTTACGAGCTGCCCTTCATGCACTTTTGGCTAGGATTTTGGCTGGATTCCTTTTCGAAATGTAAAAATGTAGCTGGCGAACTTGGCTTTAAAAATGTTGTCCTAGTACTGCGTGGAATAAACAAATAGTTACTAATTAAGGGTACCAAATTTTTGGAAAACACTGTATATCCGAGGGATCACGATGGCCGTTTTGAATTTTTACAATGGTTTTATTAGTGGAGTGCGTTGTTCGCGTGCTCCGAACCCGTAAATTACTCAAATTGCCGCAACGGATTCATGGCATTAGTGTCGCCGAAGGTCCCTTTGACTTCGTACCGGCCAAGTAGCAACGGAATATTTTCCGGCGGGGCACCGCTGTTACGGAACGGATATCTCCTTTGGAAATCTATATCTCCGACATTTTTCCGTAACGTCCGTTTTCATTACTGCTATTAAGCTCTCAGAAGGTGCTGGAGATCTAATTGTCCGATTGTTGCTTCGATAGATATGTTATTCTTAAAAGGTGAAGTGACTGTTTTAGATTTTGTATTACGAGGTGTATTCCGTAAATTCTTTTCATGAACGAAATAAATTTACAGAATGAGTTAAACTTTTAAATCTATATAATTGTGCCAAATCCATAATAATAACCCATACCTTCCGATTCACCAAGTTATTGGTCACTCATTATGAGTGATACTAGTAGGTTACGAGTTATTACTCCCACACTCGTGAAACAATAAGGATTGCCTATTAATAAATTAACCTTAAACGACAAGGAAAGTCACAAATAAACCTTTCGGATTTAATTACTTATGCAAAGTAATATCATAAAGTGTCAACAGTCTCGACAGTTCCTATATATATATATATATATATATATATATATATATATATAACCAGGTGTACCGGAAAGTCATTACCAGTTTTTCTAACAGATGTCGCTAGACTTAAGTACGCAATGTTATGATTTGACACATGTCATTTTATTCTACTGACATCAAGCTTCAAAGACATATGTACATGTTATATTCTGTGAAAGTAACACTGTCATAGATTTATACCTATTTGAAGATGTCGAGTTTCATGCCTGAAAAAGTGCATTTTGCGGTACTTTTCATATTTAATCAAAAGAAACTTACGGTGAGCACGCTCCAACTATAAAAACATGTGTGGCGTGATTTCGACAATTCAAAAGCGGTGATTTTGATATGCAAGGCAAAGAACGTTCTGGTAGACCGAAAAAGTTTGAAGGTGCGAAACTGCAGGAGTTATTGGGTGAAGATCCAACCCAAATTCAAAAGCAAAAGGCAGAAGCGTTAAAAGCGGCCCAAGAATCGATTGGAGACCGAGTACGAGCAATGGGGAAAATGCATAAAGTGGAAATTGGGTGCCCCACCAATTGAATGACACACAAATGGAAAATCAAAACCTCGTCTGTGAAATGCTGCTTCAAAGGTATGATCGGAAATCATTTCTACATCGAATAGCGACGGGTGATGAAAAATGGATTTATTTTGAAAACCCTAAACGCAAAAAATCATGGTTATTACCTGGCGAAACCCGTCCATCAACTCCAAGGCCAAATCGTTTTGATCGTAAGACAAAACTCTGTGTTTGGTGGGATCAGAATGGCGTGATGTATTACGAACTGTTGATACCTGGTGAAACAGTTAGTATTGATCGCTACCGACAACAAATTATTAATTTGAAGCATGCATTGATAGAAAAAACGTCCAGAATGGGCCCGAAGAAACAATAAGTGTCTTTACAACTCGATAACGCGCCGCCTCATATAGCAAAACCGGTCGAGGAAGCGTTGAAAGCACTTGGATTGGACATAATATTACACCCGTCGTACTCTCCAGACCTTGCCCCGTTCGACTATCACCTTTTCGCATCAATGCGACACGGGCTTGCAGAGTAGCACTTCGCACATAAACATCAGCATTCATTATGCCCTCTATCTTGTGTCCTTTGTCTTTTATTTAATAATGGTACCTTCCTAGGCCTTTGTGCACGCAACTTTCCTTGAATCAATCTTCGTCTAATAGTAGAGGTGCTTGTACAAAGGTGTAACTCACTTTTAATTGCAGTTGAACTTATGAACGGTGTCTTCTTTGCACAAGTTATAATGTTCCTGTCTTCTCTAGGGCTAGCTTTCCTTTTTCCACCACGATATTCTTTCACTTTGGTCCAGTTCTTAGCATTTGCAATCATTTTCGCAGAACATGAGAGCTTATTTTATATGAACTTGTAGCTTTTGCCTCTATTAAGTAGATCGATTATAATTGTTCTTTTATACGATAAGGGATGTTTTGCTCGGCCCATACTGCAATAGAAATGAGTGATTAAAAATTGTTGATTTATTTTGCAACAGACAGAACTTTATACGTGTGCGTTTAGTGCTGCCAGCAATGATACTGCTATTTTAATGCACAGGCAAATAAAAACGCATAACTAGAAAACTCAATAATTCCCCCTCATATTCGATACCGTACCGGAAACCATATATATTCAAGGATTTTAAATAATTTCAATATAGCTGCATCAGAATTGTCCATTATAAATGTTTATTTTTGAATATTAATTTAGGACTGTTATTTTCGTGCACATGACTATGTCTATATATATATATATATATATATATATATATATATATATATATATATATATACTATATACCCACAAACATCCTATAGGTGCTTGCAGCCATGGAATTAATATAATCAAAAACATGAACTTATAATAATAATAATAATATAATGAGATGGAACTATACGTCCATTTCTCCGATGTAAATGCAAGCATTAATGTCGCCTACTAACTGCTATGTATAGAGGCAAAATAAAAGAACCGATTATTGCTTGTTTTTTCGAACATCGACCCGTCTTCAATATGAAATGGCGTTTGGGGATCTTTAATACTGTGGCGTCCCTAAAACATCTTTATTAACTTTTAGTGTTCGCATCCCTGAAAAGCTCTAGGCCAGGTAGAATTCTCAAACTGGACAGGTAATTTCGAGAAGCATGGGCACCCTCATTGGGGTTAAACTGTCATCTTTTTGGATTGGATGCCTTCGCAAGTTATTACTTTATGCGGCGGCATTTTTATAATTAATTACGCAAAACAGCAACAGGTCTATATTTGCTTAACGACAAAAAAATTGTTTTTTCGCGAACAAGTTGTACAAACCATAAAATTTAAACAAATGAAAAATTGAATTTGATGGAGCCTGTGGTTGATTAACATAATAACTAAGGTTGATATATAACGCCTTTCCACATTAACTTTCGTAATTCTGTATACGCATTTCGACAACTAAGTTGTCATCATCAACAGATAATTGCAAAGTGTCGCACCTGGTAATGTGGAAAAGGGTTATATATCAACCTTAGTGATTAAATGAAAAATATCAAAAAACAAATGAATGTCCGGCCAATTAAAACATTTAAAACACTCGATTAACAGGTGTATATGCACGGCAGACAGTTTCATACTCGCAGAACGGATTCCACAGAATGATAATGATTTTCCGTAATTAATCGCCGTATTTTTTTAAAGTCATCATACTAGTTTTCTCTCAACTTTAATTACAATCGATTCTTATCGTCTACCGAGGGTGCTCGCATCTACCGTATGTACAATCCAATTAACAACTCGTAAAGTAATGAAATAGTCGAGATTCATAATGGACAGTATAATACTTTAATTGCTGCCGCATGTATATATTGGAATTTATTTTAAAAAAATCTCCATCTGGGATAAAGTAATAACATCAATTGAAATACTTTCCCATCATTTACATCGAACAAAATACCGAGTCATCTTTATTTATTAAAATTGTATTTCTTCATATCGCAATAAATAGTACGAGACAAAAAAATATTAACACGGGAGCAGGAATTCATTTTGACTTTAAGGAACTGAAGAAGAAGTATTTTTGTATATCGCAGAAACTCTAAGAAGCTCTTAATCCAGCTTTAAGTAAACGCCTATTTACTGCCGTAAAAAATTTTACAGAACGTCTTTGAAGTAAAAGGACGAAGATATCACAAATAGTTAACCGACACAGAAACATATTGTGTTGGCAACGAAGTACTTTCGGTTTTGTAGTATAAAATAAAACACTTTTTTTTAAACAAAGAATAGTTTTTAATCAATTATATATTTTCCATTTTGCTCAATGACCTTTTGCCATCTTTCTTTCAGCTGCATGATTCCGCGCTCATAAAATTTCTGGTCCTGATCAGCAAAAAACTGAACCAGGTGCGAGTGAAGGTCATCGTCATTTGTGAAAGTTTTACCAGTCAAAGAATTCTGCAAACTTCGAAATAAATGGTAATCAGATGGTGCTAGATCAGGGCTGTATGGGGGATGTGGCATCACTTCCCAGTCAAGCTCCAATAGTTTCCCACGAGTTGCCAAAGATGTGTGAGGCCTTGCATTATCTTGGTGGAAAACTACACCTTCCCGATTTGACAATTCTGGCCGTTTTTCTTTGATTGCTTCATCCAGTTTTATTAATTGTTGACAGTAAACATCAGAATTGATCGTTTGGTTCCTTGGAAGCAGCTCAAAAAACACAACACCTTTGCAATCCCACCAAACTGATAGCATGATCTTTTTTGGATGCAATTCAGCTTTCGATGTGGTTTGAGCTGGTTTATCGTGTTTGCTCCATGATCGTTTTCGAACTATGTTACTGTACAGGACCCATTTTTCATCACCAATGATGATTCTTTTTGAGAAAGGGTCGGTTTCATTTCGTCTAAGGTACATATCGCAAAAGTTGATTCTTTGTGTTAAATGAATTTCTTTCAATTCGTGAGGTACCCAAATATCAAGCTTCTGAATTAGCCCAAGACATTTTAAATGTTTTTCAATTGTTGTGTGCGATACATGTAGCCTCTCCGCAACCTCTCGAACAGTTATATGATGATCCTCTTCAATTATGACTTTGATTTGGTCATCATCAACTTCAGTAGGTCGACCAGAGCATTGCTCATCTTCGAGGGAAAAATCTCCAGAACGGAATTTTTTATACCAATTCTGACACGTGCGCTCTGTTAAGCAATTAGCACCATAAACTTCACATATCTTTTTGTGAGCCGCAGCAGCTTTCTTTCCTTTACGGAAATAAAATAGTAAAATATGTCGAAAATGTTCGTTTCTGCACTCCATTTAAAATTAACCCACAACTAATAGCTTTAATAAAAATCACGCACTACTTGCTTCTGAAGTTACGTCAATATGACTAGTATCACGCGACAAACGGTAAAGTACAGCACTAACATACGTTATACAAAAACTAAAGCAACGCTCTCTATCAGTAAAAACCGAAAGTACTTAGTTGCCAACCCAATACTTACTACCTCAAAGAATTTTACAGAACGTCTTTGAAGTAAAAGGACGAAGATATCACAAATAGTTAACCGACACAGAAACAAATTTTATGTGTTATATCTAAATTTACTTCGAAATAATCAAGATGCTCATATAACCCATGGATATCAAAGATAGTGTTGTTCATAAAAATAATGACGAAAAGCTTCATGACAGTTCTTTTTATTTTTTTATCTGAAAGTATAGAAATAAATATTAATTCGCTTGTACACCTTTAGTCATAATGGGACTAATCGATAACTATGGTTTGACAGCTGATAATGTCAAATTGTGTTGACATTTCTGTTCAGTAAGGTTTGGCAAGTCATCATGGATGGTTTAACGCCAGAACAACGCTTCCAAATTGAGGAAATTTACTTTGAGAAAAATAAATCTGTTCATAGAGCACTTCGTCGATTTTCAATACACATAAATGCAACTTGGAAGATTTCGTCAAGCAATTAAATTCAAATTTTCCAACGATTAAATTTACAGTAGAAAAAAAAATAATGACACGTTGCCATTTATAGATATTCTAGTTATTAGGAATAACCTTAAAATAGAAATTGATATTTTCCGAAAAGAAACCAACGTCAATAGATTGATTACGGCTGACTCAAATCATAGCATGCAACAGAAGATGGCTTCGTTCAATTTTCTTATTAATCGCTTGATTAATTTCCCACAACAAATGTAAGATACGAAAGAGAATTGAACTTCATTAAGCATATCGCGAGATTCAATGGTTTTCATTCGGAAATAACCAATGGATTATTTAGGAAGGCTAACATAAGAAAAACAATCCGTGATATCACATGCCTATCACCTCAGAGCAATAGGGACAAGCAGTTTGTATGTTTATCTTACCATCGTTTGACGAAATATTTAAATAGTATTTTTAAAGAGCGCGGTTTTCAAGTAATATTTCGGCCCACTAATTCCATCAAAACCCTTTTAGGAAATGCAAAAGACAAAATCGAGAAAAATAAAAAATTCTGAATCTATCGAACTAAATGTTTAGATTGTAGTAAATAATACATCGGCCAAACAAAACGATCGATCGAAACCCGGTATAAAGAACATATTACTCACATAAAATTCTACCGCCTAGAAAAATCAGGTGTAGCAAAACATGTGTTAGAAAGTAATCATAGTTTAACGCGGATTGTTTGCATTTGATAAAGAACGTGCGTAATTATCGCGAATTAGACACGTATGAAAGCATGTACATTTTAAAGAATAAAGGCCATGTGTTGAATAATGACACTGGCCCGAACAACTCATCTTTGTTCAGTCTCTTGAGGACGGACAAGGGTCAGTGCAATAAATTCATGTAGGCATATCTCGTTTATTTCCGTTTTCTTCCTTTTTTATCTTAGTTTAGGACTAAATGAATATAGAGTGTGCGTCTTGGCTTTCAACGGTACGTATCGTGTACGGAATTAGTTTTTTCGTACAGATATTTCTTGCCATAGTTTCCCAGGTGCGACACTGCTTAATTATCTGCTGATGATGACAGCTGATAATTAAGCAGTGTCGCACCTTACTTAATTGTCGAAATACGTATACAGAATTACGAAAATTAATGTGGAATGGGGCTATATATCAATCTTTAGTGATTAAGTTAACCACAGGCTCCATCAAAATCACCTTGTAACAGTCTGCACAAAAAAGAACTTGACAAAATTCAATAATAATGTAACAAACATTGAATTACATTACCGAGCTAGTTTGTATTAGAAGCGACTAAACTATTTAAATATAAAATTTATCTTCGAGTTCCTTTAATGACGTACAAACCAAATCTGATGTAATTATTATTAACTTGTACATAACTCGTAAAGTATAATGATGTATGTGTGTATATATTGGTTGGATACTTTGATACGTATAATAGTTTGCCTAAATCGATATATGAAATACCTTGACGATGGAAATATTATCTCACGTAATGTATCTTTATAGTTCTGTAAGGTATGGTGTAATGTAGCGATATAGAATTATTATTATTATTATACTGTCTTTCTAATAAGTTCCTTGTACGTGATCCTAGTTGAAAAGAAATAAATTAAAACGCGTCGTTGTAGCTGTTAACGAGATTAGTACATTATCATTAAGATTTCAGCAGTTATTAAAGATAGGTAAGTACGTATAGGGCTCTGAATTTTTTCTGTAAGGAAGTAATCACGAACGTTAAACATTACAAAGACTGGTAGAATGTAATCGACTATTGCTGTGCACATATTCGTATATGGAATGAACAATGAGTTCTGTCTGCAGTTGGTAACAAAATACCTGTTTTAACATCAATGTAGGACTTACGAAAATTAATGTGGAAAGGGGTTATATATTAACCTTAGTGATTATGTTAATGAACCACAGACTCCATCAAATTCAACGTGTAGGACTAGATTTAAAATTTAATAGTAATATTAATATAAATAATACAAACATTACACAAAAAAAACAAAAAAATAGTAAAATATACCATACACCACTTGCAATCCTAGCAAAAGAGCTTTAGAATCAAGAAACAGTAATAATAGCACCGATTGTGGTGTCAGTAACAGGTATCACAATTTCTCCATCACATACAAACTCTAGAAATAAATCCACGTACACACACGCAAACATACAAAAAGTGGTCATTATAAAATAACAGCAATAGTTAGAAAATTTCTCAATCAGAGAAGCTGTAATAACCACCTTTAAATGGGAATACAAAACACCATAAAATTTGTAGTAAATAACGTTTTGTGATGGATAATAAAACCACACAATATCAGCCGTGTACAGTCCGAGCTAAAACCCATGGATATGTGAATTGAGTGAAAAGTTTCCTGGCGTTAAGCTAAGTGAATGCAAGAAATTTATGCCATATTACAAGGATAATATATACGCAGACTCAGACCAAAAACCAAATACTTTTATTTTTAAGGCTTTATGTATTTGGCAATGTATATTGCATCCATCAGCTTTCTTTTACCAATATTGTAATCTCATTCCATGGAATTTTACCTTCTTCTTCCCAAACATGTTGAGCTAGGTGCAATTATCTGCTTCTCCTTGTCGAATCATATTTTGGTGTTCATTGATTCTGACCCTAAGGGTTCTCTTTATATCTTCTAAAGGGTGTTTCAAATTGCGCGGTTTTTTTAAGAATAAATAAAATATAGATGGCGCGCTAAATTTGTCTGGGTATGTGTGCGGTGTATGACATTTATAAAAATGGCTTCGTACACGGTACAACAACGCATTCAAATTGTTGAATTATTTTATGGAAATCAGTGTTCTGTGAAAAGAGTTTTTAGAAAATTACGTGAATTTTATGGTTTACATAATCGTCCACCTGAAAGCACTATTGGTCGAATTATTAAAAAATTTTAAGAGACCGGTTCCGAGGAAGATCAAAAAAGTAAAAAATACAGTCGTAGTGGTCCTTCACAAGAAAATATTGGTTCAGTTCGTGAAAGTGTTGCTGAAGATCCTGAAATATCTATTAGACGACGTTCACAACAACTTGGATTTAGGGGATCAACAAGATATCGTGCTTTACACAAGGATTTATATCTGAAGGCATATAAGGTTCAAATAACACAGGAACTGAAGCCATTAGATTATTTAAAATGTCGTATATTTGTCAATTTCATCAATGAACAACCAGCTGATTTTTCTCAAAAAATAATGTTTTTCGATGAGTCACATTTTGAACTTGGTGGCTATGTTAATAAAGAAAATTGCGTATCTGGGGTGAGGAAAATCCACGGATTATTCATGAGAAACCTATGCATCCTAAACGAGTTACTGTTTGGTGTACATTATGGTCAGGTGGTGTAATTGGACCTTACACCCTTTATATATAGCATTCCACATCCACATAGTTTCCTATACACCCAGCTTTTTGTACTCTTAACCGGCCTGTTTCGTGGTTTTGACAGCTCTTCTCACCTTATAGTTGTTGCCTATTCGCTGGGTCATTGATTTATGATATTGACGTTGTATACACATTTTCTTCTGGTTATTCATAAAAACTGGTTAATTATATGATGACAATGACAACTTACTTGTCGAAATACGTATATGGAATACGAACATTAATGTGGAAAGGGGTTATATATCAACTTTCAGTGATTACGTATTTTATATTTGTTGACTTCAAATTCTCCCCTTTTATCTTGTTCATCTGTGCGTATTTTTCTCTGTCGTACAAGTATCTGGTTTCTCAAACTTCAATGTTGTGAGGATGATTGGAGTCGTAATGTAAATATTGCAGAGTATGTGTTAGCTTCCTCTGCACGCTGGTCTTAAGCGTACCATCATAAAGGTTACAGTGGAATAGGCCCTATGGGCAGCTCAAGAAATCTAATCAAATCTACTTTTAATATCGAATTTATTATCCACAATTTCTTATCATGAGATCATTGCATTATTTCATCCTACCATTGCACATATTTAAAAAATATTATAACAACTATCATCTTACATATATTTTCTCCAAAACAAAGAAAATATCTCGATCGATACTGTTATTCTAATGAGAGATTGACGGATAAAAGTAGTTCGCGCACGTAAATTATTGTTATTCGTATCGATCAAATGTAAATCGGACCATAAAGTGTCAATTATACGTTTTCAGTAACACCAATATGATATATATTACGGTCAACATAGCGCTGTATGTTGTAAATAACAGCACATTACCGTGTGTTGAGGTATTATACATACGCGTATTATGTACCTGGTACCTACTTACCGAGCGAATATCTTCATTTTTCATGCACGTTAGTGAACCTGTTCGGATTCCCCAACGCATGCATACGTATACGTATATATGTGTGGTGATCGATATTAAATCGTCGGCATGCACGGCTGAAATAGAAATTAATATTAACTCGTCCTGTAAAGACGGCATTAAACTACCGGCATCTCAACTATTCACAAAAATCTTGCTGTACATTAACAGGTGTACACGGTAGGATTTCTTCTTTTTCTTATTTATTGCGGAGACTCGCTCTCGGAATTATAATAATCGTCCCCTATTAATTATGACATTTTCTTTTTCTTTACTTAATTCGGGAAATGTCCTAATTTTTCTCGATTTTGACGATTGTTATTTATAGCATTCTTTAGATTTAACATTTTATGAGGAGCTGATTGTAAAACGCTCATCATTACTTTAATAATAATAATATAATAATAATAATAATGACCTTTATTGTCAATAGGCTTATAGCCCAATAACAGGAAAATACAAAATAGCTAACTGAGTTTAGACATATACTACTGTGGGCAAAAAATAGTAAGACTTCTTAATTTAAATTTCGCGCGAAAACCCATTCGTCGAAATATTTTTTTTCTAGGTTGGTATGACTGTCAGTGACATCTGTGCCAAATGTCACATCAAAATAATCATTAGTGTTTAGTATACGCTTGTCTTTCTGAAGTACAAAAAGTGCATTCGGCGATTTTTACAATGAGTGAAATAATTCAACAAAGAAGTTCCATTAAATTTTGTGTACGGAATCAAATTTCTGGTACCGAAACGTTCAGAATGTTGCAAAAGGCCTTCGGTGAAAATTGTTTGTCACGAGCAAGTGTTTTTGATTGCTACAAATTATTCAAAGAGGGTCGAGAACGCGTTGATGACGAACCACGTCCAGGACGGCCATCAACATCAACTGATGATCAAGTCAATAGAATCAAGGAGTTGGTGCTTGAGAATCGACGATTAACAGTCAGAGACCTTACTGGCATCGTTGGAATATCGGAAGGATCAGTGAAAACCATTTTGAAAGATCATTTGAGCCTAAGAAAAGTGAAAGTACGATTTGTTCCAAAATCACTCAATTTTTTCGAAAAATAGCATTGCGTTGACATCTGTGAAACAATGCTTTCCGACTATCAAGACAAAATGAAAGGCATTATAACTGGAGATGAGACTTTGGTCTACGCTTATGACCCGGAAACAGACGATCAATCGGCCGAATATCGTATCAAAGATGAGCCGAAGCCCAAAAAACCACGTCAAAGCAAGTCAAAAATCAAGGTTATGTTGACAGTTTTCTTCGATTATCGAGGTGTGGTGCACTCCGAATGTCTTCCGACCGGCCAAACTGTCAACAAAGAATACTATTTGAGTGTTATGCGTCGTTTGCGCAATGCTATTCGTAAAAAGAGGCCAGAATGTTATGGGCCGACAACTCTTGGTTTTTGCACCACGATAATGCACCGTCGCATACTGCATTAATTCTTCGTGAGTTTTTTTCAACCAATAACGTGCCGCAACCACCGTATTCGTCTAATTTAGCTCCGTGTGACTTCTGGCTATTCAGCAAACTCAAACGACCACTCCGGGGAAACAGTTTTGAGTCAATTGAAGACATTAAACGTGAATCGCTACGCGCATTGAAAGCTATTCCTGAAATTGACTTTAACAACTGTTTCGAGAATTGGACGAAACGTTGGCACAAGTGTATTGGGGCCAGGGGGGATTATTTTGAGGGGGACGAAATAGATTTGGAAGAATAAATTAAGAATTTAAAAATTATGAACAAAGTCTTACTATTTTTTGCCCACAGTAGTATGTGGCAGATATAATAAAAAAATTGAAGCTAATTCAAACTAAAGTTAATCATAAAAGCAAACAGAAACAGAAACTACTAAAAATACATTTGAAAAACAGGTAATACGACCAATACTTAACATACGCATCACCGATATGGGTACATATCAAAAAACTCACAAAATAAGATTAAACACATTCCAAAATAAAACACTACGGTTAGCACTCAAGGCGCCGTACTACGTACGAAACTCACAAATATACAGACAAGCTAGGCTTGAACCACTCATCGCGCACATCAAAAACCAAGCCAAAAGCTTCTAGAAACAGACGAAAAAACACACTAACCCGACATAAACGCCGGTAACAGAATACACAACATAATACTCCAAATATAATCGACCACGAATGGAAATCGGAAGCGAAGACAGTGGATAACATCAATGGAATCAAACATTTGGACGAATCAACGCAATGATCAAGAGTAAAAGGGCCGAGACCTAACTCAAAGTAATTAAAAAGAAGTCGAAGGAGAAGGAGAAGATGACGAGTGCGATCACGTTGAAACGTCAGGAGAACGGTTCTTTTCAGGACACAATTCACACGCAGCTTAGAACTCGAGGAAATATCGTCAAGTATAACATACATATATATACACTACCGCTCATAAGTATTTGGTCACTCGCATTTAACCCGAAAATTGTAACAAAAATCAAAATTGTAATACTAATATCTTTTTATTATTTACATATACGAAAAATATATATTTTTACATCTAAAATAAATTGTTGTATAATATATTTATCTAAATTTTAGACCCGTCTATATGCTCTCCTTTATTTTTAGTCACTGCAGCACACAATCAGGGCATTCCTTCGATTAATTTTCGTAATGTTTCAGGTTTTACTTTAGCCCAAGCCTCTTGCAAGTTTTTTTAAGTTCTTTGGCAATTTCGCTGTTGCTTTTGCCAGTTTTATGGTATGCGATTATAAACAATCGTGTGTCTGCACTCAATTCTTTCAGTTTAGACATTTCTAACCGATTGAACTTCTTCGAAACACATGATGTTATCACTATGAGCACCTCACAAAAACTAACTGCAATTTTGCCAAAATACCCAAGTATAAGTACTTAATAGTTTAACACAGAACCTTAAAATAGAATCATAACAATCGAAAATTTCCAAGAATTGTGAGATCTAATCCCTTAAAAGCAATTATTCGACCTGGAGTTTTATTAGGGTATTATCATTCACTGTGAATAATAGGGTAATCGCATAATTATTTTTGAATAAGCTTTTATAGATTTTAATGTTTACTATGAAACTATTTCTTACTACAGAAATAAACTTTTCTATAGAAACTGTAATGAAACAAGGGTGACCAAATACGAGGATAGTTTGACAAGTAGTGAGAATGACACATAGGTGGCGCTCTAATTGGTAAAACAAATGCACCGTAATTTAGGTTGGCTATTTATATGTTTACATTTCGATATTTAGATAAATCGGTTGATTAGTTTATTTTTGACAGCTGATTGAAGAAGAAGCAACACATCGTTTTGTTAAAATGGAAAAAGCAGAGTATCGTACGGTGATTAAATACTTCGAAATTAAGGGTATGAAAGCTACCGAAATAAAAGATGAGTTACGGGAAACATTAGATGAATCTGCTCCATCATCTGCCACAATAATTAGATGGGTAAATGAATTTAAACGTGGTAGAACAAGCTGTGTTGATGAAGCGCGCTCTGGAGCACCCAAAATCGTGACTTCTAAGAAAATGATTATAAAAATTCATAATATTATTACGCAAGATCGACGACTCAAAGTGAGAGAGATAGCAGGCATGGTAAACATTTAACAGAACGCGTACTCTACATTTTAACGAAAGAATTGGGCCTTTCCAAGCTTTCGGCAAGATGGGTGCCGCGATTGCTTACGACTGATCAAAAGTTCACTCGTTCGCGCATTTCCAATGAGTGTTTGAACCTTTATAAGCGGAATCCGGTTGATTTTTATAGGCGATTTGTTACTTGCGATGAAACTTGGATACACTACAGTGCACCCGAAACTAAACAGCAGTCGAAACAATGGTCAGAACGTGGTTCTCCACCTCCAAAGAAAGCGAAAACCACTTTATCGGCAAACGAGGTGATACATCAATTGTTTGGGATTCAAAGGGCATTTTGCTCATTGATTATCTTCAGAAAGGTGCCACAATAAACGGACAATATTATGCAGAACTTCTACAAAAATTAAATGTTGAGATTGGTGCTAAACGGCCAGGAATGGCAAAGAAAAGGATTCTGTTTCACCAAGACAACGCTCCCTCGCATACCAGCACAGTTGCGATGTCCAAAATCCACGAGTTGCATTTCCAATTAGCACCGCATGCGCCGTATTCGCCGGATCTAGCCCCTTCTGACTTCCACCTTTTTCTAAAATTGAAAACGGCACTAGGTGGAAAGAAATTTTCGTCTAACAGCGAGCTTATCATCTTCGTAAGTGAGTATTTTGCAAGCCTTCCGGAATCGCATTTTAGAGATGGCATAAGAGCATTGGAGCACCGTTGGAATAAATGTATTGTTCTTTTAGGAGAATTTATTGAAAAGTAAAAATTATTTCGTATTTAAAAAATTCGTTTTTCTTTTCCATTCTTACTACTTGTCAAACTACCCTCGTACTTATGAGCGATAGTATATGTAACGTTTCTAAGACTTCTAAACCTTTTATTGAATTAATGTATTCAACTGTATTAAGTGTGATTTTGACATCGCACTACATAATCTGCGCATTTGTGTCATTACATAATGAATGTTTATATTTAGTTAAATGCTTAGCTTAAAATACCCAGCAAAATGTACATGTTTCTATTTTATATGAGAATAGGGGCTTGGAACACCAAACCTAAGATAAGAGATTATGATTATAATAAATAAGAATAATTAATTGTATTATTAAATTCTTTAAACAAATTTAAAGAATTCCATCTAGCTTACAACACACTCTAATAACTAGCAACTGTAAAACTTAATAAGCAATCATAATCTGATTGATGTTCAACATTAAACTAAAGTTACGCCAAAACTATTACAATCGTTTCGTTGAAGCGAACATCACAAAGCTCCCATGACTTTCGACTGTGCACAATATGTGCGTATAGTTTTGTGATTAATATCCGGCGTGCACTAGTAATGGTGTAAACTTAATGTGTAAACACCTCGACAGACAGATACGGGGTCGCAGGTCAAGCGTGAGAATTCGCGACTGCCAACACAGGAGTGAAGAGGTTTTATTGCACGGTCTTCCATTGCGGTACGTTCTTAAAAGTTCGTACGTACGTACGTTATGCCACTGAGATATTAAATTATTTATTGCATAATTAGTCTGGTTAATTCGCTGGAATTTGCAAGTTCATGCTAACGAGATGCAGTATCCTTTTATTTTTGCGAAGCTGAGACGCGTATGTACAGATATTATATGTAACGTAAAATGCGCGAAAGATGAAACTTGAAGTTCTCGTTAACTAGTTCCCGTAACTAGCATATAAATTAAATTTTTAAAAACGTGCATCTTCTGTAACTTGTATTATATTTGCAAAAAAAGAGGAGAAAATTCTTGACTTGTGTTTATATTTAAGAACTTCAAGACTATATTAAAATGCTCATTTACATATCTTTTAAACACACCTTTGTGATATTTTTTAAATTCTACGAATCATTGTGAATCATTAAGTATTCTCTTAGTTTAAAGGATAAATAACGATATATATTAACATTACTACAGTGAAGAGATTGTACAATATTAATTGTCATGGTGTTATCCTTATATAGTATGTATATGTATGTATATAAAGGCTGTTTCAAATTTCGTGGATTTTTTAAAGAATAAATAAAACAGATAGTTTGCAGTCACTTTCAAAAACTTTTTATTGGTAACTGAAGTATCAGTTATGACATTTATATGCGAAAAATAATATCTGCCAAGCGGCGTCCTCTTGCAGCTCCACAGACGCCCACTCTTTTGTTAAAATTTTGAGTGACGTTTTGACATAATTGAGACTCTATCTCGCCAATGACACGAATAATTTCATCTTTCAAAGCAGGAATTTATTGTGGATTGTTTCGATAATATAAACCTGACTTTTCATATAACCCCAAAGAAAATAGTCTAACGGTGTCAAATCACGTGATCTTGGTGGCCAATTAACATCACCGTTTCTTGAGATTACACGTCCAGGAAATTTTTCTCTCAATAAATCAATTGATTCGTGTGGAAAGTGAGGTGTAGCGCCGTCCTGTTGAAACCACATATCACATGTCACCACAATATTCATTAATTCAGGCGACAAAAATTCAGTTATCATCCGATGATATCGATCACTATTGACAGTTACAGTTTCACCAGCAGCATTTTCAAAGAAGTAAGGTCCAATTATACCGCCTGTCCAAAATGCACACCAGACAGTAACTCATTTATGATGCATAGGTTTCTCATGAATAATTCGCGGATTTTCCTCACCCCAGATAGGGGAATTTTGTTTATTAAAATAGCCACCAAGTTCAAAATGTGCCTCATCGTAAAACATTATTTTTTTGAGAAAAATCAGCTGGTTGTTCATTGATAAAACTGATAAATGAACGACGTTTTAAATAATCTAATGGCTTCGGTTCCTCTGTTATTTGAACCTTATATGCCTTCAGAACTAAATCCTTATGTAAAATACGCCATGTTGTTGATCCACCAAGTCCACTTTGTTGTGAACGTCGTCTAATGGACATTTCAGACTCTTAAGCAGCATTTTCACTAACAAAACCAATATTTTCTTGTGAACGACCACTACGACTGTATTTTCCACTTTTTTGATCTTCCACGGAACCGGTCTCTTGAAATTTTTTAATAACTCGACCAACAATGCTTTCAGATGGACAATTATGTTAGCCATAAAATTCACGTAATTTTCTAAAAACTCATTTCATAGAACGCTGATTTTCATAAAATAATTCAACAATTCGAACGCGTTGTTGTACCGTGTACGAAGCCATTTTTATAAATGTCATATATCACACCTTTTAAACGCCCGCATATCCAGACAAATTCAGTACGCTATCTATATTTTATTTATTCTTAAAGAAAATAATTTGAAATACGCTTTATATATATATATATATATATATATATATATATATATATATCGTATCCGTATGGCTATCTGTAATATGAATAAAATTTCTTTCTACACAGTCTGTCGCAGATAAAACAGACTTTTTTTAAAATAAAAACTAAAGCTTACTATTTTGGTAAGATTCATTTATTTTATTCAAAGCAATCGCCTTCGGCTTCAATACAACGTTTTGCACGGTCAATTAACACATCGAATGAATTTTTAAGTTCATCTTTAGAGATGTCCTTCGACTTCGCTGTTGACGCCTTCTTAATGGCTTCAACATCGACATAACGCTGTTCTTTCACCGGCAAATGTAATTTGGAGAGTAAATAGGAATCACAGGGGGCCCAATCCGCTAAATATGGTGAATGGTTGATTGCTAAAATGTCATTTATAGCTAGAAAATCAGTAATAAGCGTCGAACGACGAGATGGTGCATTATCGTGTAATAAACTCCAGCTACCATTTTCACAATATGAAGGACACACACGCGCCAAAAGACGCTTCATAACACTAAAATAATATACAGCATTGGTCGTTTGACTAATTGGTATGAACTCTTTCTGCACTATGCCTTTCGAATCATAAAAGCAAATCAATATTGTCCTCACTTTGACTTCTCCAAACGGCATTTTTTCGGTCTTTCTTCGCTTGGATGTGTCCATTCAGAGCTTTCATGCTAGGTTTCTGTATCGTATTAAAAACACCACGTCTTATCGCCAGTTACAATAGAATATCTGAATTTTCGTCCTTTTTTTGAGTCTTTAGTAAAGTCCGTGCAATGTTGAATTCAGTTATCTTGTGTGGTACAAACCTTGCACAAATCTTTCTCGGCCCCCAAACGTAAAATTCGATTTTCTCTGCTACAGACTGTGATTTCCATTAATACATTTAAATAATTACTAATTATTGTAACTAGATAATATAAAACGCGCAGAAATGCTGTTACAAGAAGATTGACGTGATGAAAGTATATATTAACGTACATGTAATTATTATTTTTGAGGTTAGAATTTTTTATTCTTATTTTCAATCTCTAAGTACTCGTAATTTTTTTACACAATCTACAAACACCTTTAAAAGACCTTCAAAGAAATTCGTGTTTGGACGTATCTCTCTGTTAATATTGATAACTTCATTAAATTGGAAAACTTTCCTACGCTCTGTAATAAAAAGTTGCATTACATAGCAGAATTTATCTCAAAGACAAATATACTTTGGACATATGTGCTTAATAATAATAAGTGTTATGATTAAGAATAAAAAGTTACTCAAGCGATAATAATGTAAAAAGTCTATATCAGATGTACAGGCAATACCTTTTTCGGTCTATTTCTTGTTTGCATTAGAATTAGGCGCAAATAACTAGTACTGACATATTTTTGAATATGGATCACCGGATTTTGTTCTTTAAAAAGTAACAAAGCGTTTTCTACAAATCCATGGTTCTCACCTCCAGCGTGCAACATAATTAAACGCTAAATTTATTTCTTTTTCGATTTTGTATGGCGCATGATATAGATAATTTACAGCTGCGAAATTTTCCTTACGTTAACTTCCACCAAATGTTACAGTTATACTTGGGTGACCACCCTTTCGTCTCCAGACGTCACAAGAACTTTGTTAGGTCTTGGTGGGAAACGGTGGATTTCTTACTTAATTAAAGGTAGTTTTAGTAAACATTGAGAATAGAAGACGTATATTTTATGATGTTGAAGAAGTAAAAATGATTACGAATTAAAAATTTCGTGAAAATAAAAAAGTTTCATTGCAATGGTTTTAGCATCGATTGCGATTTTTTTGTGTATCAACATTTATTTACAAAAAATATATACAAGGTGATTGATTGTAAAGGTTTATTAGGCGAATTGGGGGTACTGCTTTCATTTTCATCCTTAGAAAATCCAAAATTCAAATAATAAAACATGAAGATTACATTATTTTGTAATTGAAAGCCTAAAGGCCAATCCAAGGCGTTAGTAATATTTTTCTAAATTAAATATTGTTGGAGACCTTTACCACACTCTCAAACTACACTCTGTATACGTATTTCGACAACTAAATTATCACCATGAACAGATTATTAGTGACAGTACCGCATCTAAATGCGTGGTAATACTTACACAGAAAAAATTTCGCAAAAACACGCACTCAATGTGTGTTTTATGATGATAACTACTTAGTTGTCGAAATACGTACATTTACATACTTTTTCGCTTCATAGAAAAGTAATGTATGACCGACGAAAAGGTCCGCATATGCAAGCATAAGATTCAATTTATATTATGTGAAACCAATCTACAGTTTGTATTTCGACGGTGTAAGTCTGGTAGGGACTTTGTTTCTGTACATATTTTGCCATGGTTCCAGGTCCGACACTGTGATTAATTATCTGCTGTTGACAACAACCTAGTTGTCGAAATACATATACAGAATACGAAAATTATTGTGGACAAGTATTATACACAACAAGTATTATATTACAGTTAATTGATTCATTTTACTCTCTTTGAAAACACAAAGCACACGAAAAAGCAAACGAACCATAGCAGGTATCGTTACCTGCTATGATTCATTTTACCATGCTATTTATTAGGATTGTCAAAAAATTTTGCTCCAAACAAAAATTACAATTTTAAAATCGTACTTGAAAATTTCATCAAAATACTGACATTTTTAGGTAAGAGTCATGTTCAACTTCAAGTTGTTGTTTGGACTGTTCCCATCGTTTGTGGATTTTAAGTATTCCAACGATTTAAAATTCCTAAAATACATTTGTTTTTATGAGTAAACCCTACGATACTGAACAGCTGCCAAACCCTTGTTCGCTTCCCATCGAAAAGTTTTGATGAAAAGCGAAAACGATACTAATGGGTGTTTTTTAATAACTATGGTTTGACAGCTGATAATGGCAAACTGTACTGACATTTCTGTTCAGTAAGGTTTGGCAAGTCATCATGAATCGTTTAACGCCATAACATCGCTTCTAAATTGTGGAAATTTACTTTGAAAAAAATAAATCTGTTCGCGAAGTTCATTGAGCACTTCGTCCATTTTACGGTCAACATAATCGGCAATTCGTACAGTTATTCATCGTTTTCGCACTAATTTTACTCTTCTCGATTCAAAACCTTCAACAAGACAAAGAAATGTGCGTACCGAAGAGAATATTGCTGCTGAAGGCGCCGAAATGTCGATTCGTCATCGTTCTCAACTATAAAATACAGCTCGTGCAAAAATTGAGGCCAAACGACCATCGTTTGCGTCGCATTTTTTGCTGATTGGGCTCGTTTGAAACTGGCCGAAGATGAGCATTTTTATCAAAGAATTGTGTTTACTGATGAAGCTCATTTCTGGTTAAATGGCTACGTCAATAAGCAAAATTGTCGTATTTGGAACCAAGACAATCCTCAAGCCATCAACGAATCACCATTACATCCATTAAAATTGACTGTTTGATGGGGTTTGCACGCTGGCGGCATCATCAGTCCTTATTTCTTTCGAAATGAGGAAGAACCTGCCGCTACGGCGAGCGCTATTGAGCTATGCCGACCGAATTTTTGTTTCCAAAAATAAATGAGCTAAACATCGACGACATTTGGTTCCAACAAAATGGCGTAACTTGCCATACAGTGCGCTTAACAATCGATTTATTGCAAAATCAATTTGGTGACAACTTTATTTTTAGAAGTGGTCCTGTTCACTGACCCCCTCGTTCGTGCGATTTAACGCCTCTGGATTACTTTTTATAAGGCTGTGTTAAGTCATTGGTTTACGCCAATTAACCATCAACTCCTGAAGCATTGGAAGCCAATATTCAAGCCACCATTGACGCCATATGGCCAGATTTATTGACAAAAGTTGTCAAAAATTGGACAGATCGAATGGACCATATAACTCGTAACCGCGACGGACATATGCCGGAAATCATATTTAAAAAATAAATGCCATGAAATTATCTACCAGATTATAATAAAAAAAATTTCATTCCAACAATATTTCTGTCTTGTATTATCATTTAAAGTTCTCAAGCTCTTAAGAAAACACCCGTTATAAGGACTATTAAACAACATCATTCAGTTTTACTAATTTTGTATTGTTTTTATGGAAAATGTTTGATTACTGATGATTTTAATAAAATGTCAAATAAAAATACATTCCATAATTGTTTGTATTTGGATTACTATTCCTGAAATACATCTGTGTGTTGTGAGAAAACCGTTTTTGTTTTTGAGTACAGCACTGAAAAACACGCAAAAGAATTGACTAAAAATACAAAAAACAATTTTTACAAAGTATTTTTTGCAGGCCTGGGTAATTCGTCACATATTAATATTCATTTGAAAACTACAGCGTTGCCACATTGCGAAAGTCTAACAGAACTCCCCTTATGTTAATACATTCGAAGTCTACCACATTTTTGATATTAACCCATTTCTTCCCAGATATTCTTATACAAAACTCATAATAGATAAGTTAAAAGGCATTCATAGTCTCTGTATCCTATATGTTTGAATTTCACAAGTTCAATGTTAATTATTGAAAACACGATTTTTTCAATATTTTTCAGTAAGTTATTTCAAATGTTAAAATCTATTTATTTACAATTTTATGTGCATATTAGTGAATGCTATATATGTTTGATACGCAAGGATATATATTTTTTGTAACATATTAGTCCTATGTTCCAGTAATGAATAGTTTACATATCTGTTGCGTTGGCGCAACGCTGGGAGTTATCAGCTTAAGTTCGCGTCTTTCCGATAATGATACGATAGACAAATCTGATAAATTTTCCAAGACGTTTTTTCAACGAACTATGCTACATGCAATTTGGTGTATTTTCTTATAAGATATCCATTGATGAAGGGATGGTGCCATATGTGTGTGATGTTCATAAGAGGCAAACCAGTAAGATTTGGTTTTAAACTGTGGTGTATTGCTTCAATTGGACGATATTTATATCAGTTTGACCCGTATGGAGAAGCTTCACACAAAACTGATGAAAACCTGGGTTTAGGTGAAAGGGTTGTGACAAATTTGTTGAAAGTTGTTCATGATCCTGAAAATCACATAATATTTTTGATAATTTCTTCACCAGCCATTACCTTCTCACCTTGTTGTCAGAAATTTTTTGCAGATGGTATAGTGAGGGAGAATCCATAGGCTTCCTGTCAACTTCAAACAGCAAAAGCTTTGGTGAAAGAACCAAAAGGTGATAACTCCGTTGTAACAGTTATTACCAACTTTGGTACCCTTGAGCCTCTGATGAATGTAAGGAGATATAGCCGAAAAGACAAAAAATACAACATAGTCTCTCAACCAAATGTTATCCACCAGTACAACCAAGACATGGGTGGTGTAGATTTGCATAACAATACAATTGCGAATTATAGAATAAGATTTAGAGGCAAGAAATGGTGGTGGCCATTATTCTCTAATGCAATTGATAGTGTAATTGTCAATGCCTGGAAAATGTACCAACTGGCAATAGGCTCCATCACCCGTCAAATTGAATTTAGATCGCATATTGTGCTTTCACTATTGAAAGCTGAAGATGAAACTGAACTGGAGATAAACATAGAACATTCAAGGAAAAACATCAACCTTGGTCGACTCAGCAAAGCCAAATTACCAGGGGTAGTGAGGGAAGACAGAATTGACCACATTATAATCCGAAATGCCAACTGACAATAGACTCCACCACCAATCAAATTGAATTTAGATCGCATATTTTGCTTTCACTATTGAAAGCTCAAGATGAAACTGAACTGGAGATAAACATAGAACATCTAAGGAAAAACATCAACCTTGGTCGATCCAGCAAAAACAAATTGCCAGGAGCAGTGAGGGACGACAGAATTGACCACATTATAATCCGAAATGCCAACTGACAGTAGACTCCACCACCAATCAAATTGAATTTAGATCGCATATTGTGCTTTCACTATTGAAAGCTGAAGATGAAACTGAACTGGAGATAAACATAAAACGTCCAAGGAAAAACATCAACCTTGGTCGACCCAGCAAAACCAAATTGCCAGGGGCAGTGAGGGAAGACAGAATTGACCACATCATAATCCGAAATGAAGACAATGCGAGGAGAAGATGCAAAATTTGTAAGAGTCAAACAATTTACATATACAAGAAATGCCCAGAATGTTTTTTCAAATTTCATGAGTGATCCCGACAACTTTGGTTAGTTTTCTTTACATAATCAACAATCCTTTACATTTTCAGCAAATCAATAAATACCAAAACCTTATTTTTTTTACCGGGAAGCTCCCAACGTTGCGCCAGCACAACATTATTTGTAGGACAAATGATAATAATAATAATAATAATAATAATAATAATAATAATAATAATAATAATAATAATTTATTGATATATATGTACATATACACGTCATGGAATAATCATAGATAAATAAAAACACAATTAATGCGCTCACAACACGTTAAAATCTGCAAGACCTATACAAAACAAAACACCAGAGTACCAATTAAAATATAAAAACACAAAAAGGGCAATGTCAAAATTTATGCTTCAGGAAGTCATTCACTGAATAAAAAACGTTCTCCATCAGCACCTTTTTTATTAATATTTTGAGATTAATCCATGGTAGGTTCCTAAACCTATAAGGCAAAGCATTGTATATCTTCACGGCCACGTAATTCGAACTTAGCTGACTTTTCCCAATGCGATGATACGGTATCACCAAACCGCTCTGGTTTCGTGTTTCATATTTGTGAAAATCACCATTTTTGCAGAACTTATCCGGCGAATTATGAACAAATTCCAGGCAAGCAAGTATATACAAGGATGGGAGGGTCAGTATTTTGTGTTTTCTGAATAGATTTACACAGCTTGTGGTATTAGATACACCACTAAGGGCTCTGACTGCACTCTTTTGCATCCTGAAAACCGCCTCAGCCGCGCCAGACGCGGGAGACATATGGGAGGTCATACGGCTAGTTTATAAGATTTATAATCTTATTTCAATTATTTTCAATTAAAATTAAATCTGAAATATAATATTTTTCCATTATTTCTATTTTTGGGAAGAAATGGGTTAATACGATACATATTTTCCCCAAATTACATTATTATTTACGAAACACACCATAAAAAAGAAGACGAACAGTCAAAATCACCTACAAGATGCGTTTATTTTCGATGAATTTGCGACTTCAGACATCACACCAAGTCAATGTCCAGGTATGCCCACTCGACGTTCGTACTATATACAGTTAGCGATGCAATGCAACATACAAGAGAAAAATTTTAATGAAATATGTAATTTAATTAAGTCTTTATTTAAACTCACGTTGCACTTCCTTACCTGTATTAATGATCCCAATAAATTTGAGGAAATGCAATGTTGAATTCTTGTGAAACGTGCATACTTCGAACGTGTGTACATTTCAGTAACTGGAGCAGTTAAGAAATGCAGTTATGATGACTAATCATTTAAGTGACCAAAATAAAAGGTATGCTTTCTTTTAAAAAGTGCACGACTATGTGTACAGGTGTTACAAACAAATTTTTATATAGAAAGCGGTGCAAGTTACGCATAAATAGAACCAAGTGTTTTATAAGAACCGACCATATAATTTTCATATAATACATGTATAATTAGCAAAGTGCAGAGCTGTTAAACCAATTGGCAAAATTACAATTACGTAATGGTCATTCTACTGTGACAAAATATTGTAAAGTAAAATCCAAATGTGAATTTATTTATTGTGATACAGTGAAACCAGCTTATTGGAATACTCATATTGTCCGCCAAAATTATTCCTACATGCGGATTATTCCATTATCCGTTTTTAACTTATTTTTTCTTACTACTAGTAAGTTAAGTATGTACATATGTACATACATACTTCGTATTCTTTATATCTGCGATTTTATAACTATAAAATTGACTTAATCACTAAGGTTGATATATAACCCCTTTCCACATTAACTTTTGTAATTCCGTATACGCATTTCGGCAACCGAGTTGTCATCATCAGCAGATAACGGCAAAGTGTCGCACCTGGTAAACCACGGCGAAAAATACCTGTACGAAAACACACTCCGTACGCGATACACACCGTTTGAGAACCTAAATGTACACTAGTGTACATTTAGGTTCTGAACGTTGTGGATCGCGTACAGAGTTTGTTTTCGTATAGGTATTTTTCGCCGTGGTTTACCAGGTACGACACTTTGCGGGTATCTGCTGATGATGACAACTTGGTTGTCGAAATGGGTATACAGAATTACAAAAGTTAATATGGAAAGGGGTTATATATCAACCTTAGTGATTAAGTTAATCAACCACAGGCTCCATCAATTTCAACTATAAAATTGACTTCAGTATGATACCGTAAATTTATGTTGCGATTTTCATAAAATGTATTTAAGAATACATAGAAAAGAAATAAAACACATTTCAGCGTAATACATATTTTTTAATTGATACTATTTTTTTTATTTCAAACTGTACACATCCTTCACAAAATAATCTCTAATTTTATTTTGTTTTCTTTCTTTATACAAAATATCAGTGATTTGGTTATCTAATGCATAGAAATGTGAAAAATTACAATCAGTTTTTTTTTCTAAAAAACGACGAATAGTGTCACATGCTAATTTCACTTCTTGAGATGATGGCACGGTTGATAGAGTATCCAGATTTTGTGCATCTGTTTGGCTTTTCCCTTCAAAATGGGTCCGCTAAGTGGAACTTTACGCGCTCTTTTTTCCATAAACCAATGATCAGCAAATCTAGTTTGTAGAATAGATAGAAATCACAGGTAGCCAAATCTGATGAAAACGGTGAATGGTTGATGGTTAAAATGCCATTTGTAGTTAGAAAATCAGTAATAACCATCAATAATAATAACGTCGAGCGATGAGATGGTGCATTATCATGTAACAAACGCCAGCTACCATTTTCACGATGAGTGCGCACACGACGAATACGTGCCAAAAGACGCTTCATAACACCAAGATAATATACAACATTGTTTATTTGACAAGTTGATACGAACTATACTTTACGAATCAAAAAAACAAATTAATATTGTCTCCACTTTTGACTTTCCCAAACGGCTTCTTTTTGGCCTTTCTTCGCTTGGATGCTTCCATTCAGAGCTTTGATGCTTAGTCTCTGGTTCATATTAAAAATACCACGTCTCATCGGTTACCACACAATAGATTACCTAAAGTTTTCATCCTTTTTTGAGTTTTTAATCAAGTCTGTACAATGTTGAATTCGGAGCAATTTTTCATCAGTTAGCTTGTGTGGTACAAACTTTGCACAAATCTTTCCCAGTCCCAAATGCTGTGTCAAAATGCGATTAATTGAATCTTTGGAAATATTTAATTCTACTCCCACGTATTGCAATGACGATTTCGTCTTATTTCTGATAAATTCACGCACAAGTTCGATGTTATTTTCCGTAACCCCAGATTTTTTTTGCACCAGGATTTTCGTCAACATTTATGACCGTACGACCGTCTTTAAATTGCTTACACCACTCATACACAATCGTACGTGGTAAACACGTTTCACCATACACTTGTTTCATCAAATTAAACGTTTTAGAAAACGATTTACCGAGTTTAAAACAGAACTTGATATTTGTTCTTCGTTCAAAATTCATTTTTCGACCAACGCCAAACGCACATTGTTACTTTATACGCAATTTCTCTACTTCTAATGATGCAAATGTCATGATATTTTGACATAACATTATTAAAAGATCTGACGCATATTTTTTTAATAGATGGCGCCACTAAAAATTTCTATTTTAAAAAAGTTCTGTTTTCTCTGCGACAGACTGTGTATAAATATTTGTGAATACTTACATTTTTATTTATTGTTCAATATTGTAAAATTTATATTCAAGTAAGCATTTTTAACATTATATGATTATAAATTTGACAATATTAACTGGGAAAACAAAAAAAGAATATTAAAAAAATGTACATATGTACTTGTATTTCACACCATATTCATTATATCAAGTCTACCGGCAAGTTCTGTCCGTTTTTAGAATAAACAAAATAATAAATTTTCCATATCTTGAATAAATTTTACTAAATAACATAATTTCCATCATTATTTATGACTTCTTGTCAGCGTGATGACAATTTGTATATCCCATTTTTAAAAAATTCCTTATCCCTAGAGGTGAAAAATTGAAGCAGTGCTTGTCTAACATCTTCTTCGATTTTGAATTTTTTGCACTGCAAAAGATATTGTAAGACAAAAACAAATGATAATCGGAGAGTTCTAGGTCCGGGGAGTATGGTGGGTGCGACAGAGTTTCCCAGCGTACCTCTGCGAGTCCCCAAAGCAGTATGTGTTCTGGCATTATCATGAGGCAGTACGATGTCCTTCCTATTGAACATTGTCGGCCTCTTTTCTTGGAGTGCTGTTTTTAAATTATCCAATTGCTGACAGTACCTTTCCGAATTTAGTTTTTCGTTAGATTTCAACAGCTCGCAATGTATTGGTTCTCGAATGTTCCACCATATACACAACACTCATATTCACGCTCAACTCCAGTTTAGAGGTGAAGGGGGCAGGTTTTCTGGATTTACAGTATGCCCTTTTCCTTACGATGTTTTTGTAGGTAATCCACTCTTCATACCCAGTTATCATCCGTTGGTTACAGGTGGGAATTCGATTGTGGTTAAAGCTAGAAAGTTACTAAAACAATCTTATCCTCAATTGCTTCCTGTAACCTGTGTGCTCCATGCATGTCATCTTGTAGCTGAATTTATTAGAGACAGTTATCCAAAAGTAGACCAATTTAGAGTTTCTATCAAAAAAGTTTTTATTAAATCTCCAATATGCATTCGTGAGTTTAAACAGGCTTGTCCTAACATTCCTCAGCCACCACAGCCGGTATTAACGAGATGGTGAACGCGGCTTAAAGCTGTTTTATATTATGAGAAATTTTTACACATTATTAAACCTGCATCTTAAATTTAAATACGCAAGATTATCAACCAATTTCAGTAAGTCAGCGGCTGGTTTCAGATACCGAAATCCATATACAATTAGAACAAATTTCCGAAAATTATTCAATTCTTTTTGATTTCCAAATTAGAGAACACCAAGCTGTCATTACATGAAGCGCTAAATAAAGTATATTACCTCAACGCCTCGTTAGGAAATCTAACAGACAGTATAAGAAGATTAAAAATCGATAAATTGTGTACGGTTATAAATAAGAATGCCGATTTTAAAACTACAATGCGTATAGACAACAGTGCGAATATGATGCGAACGTCCTTAAATTCGCGAACATCACATCATTAGACGCAAAACGCTGATTTTCCAAATACTCCAACATATTTTCACCTCGCCGTAGGAGTATGACTGAGTCAACACTGGAAGGCATACTAATGACACAATACTACACCGAATTTTTGCGTTACTCTACATCAACTGCACAAAAAAAAACTAAAATAGTAAGTAATGACATTATTTTTAATATTGATAGTAACTGAGCCGTCCGCTACTACGAAAGCACTCATTTCTGTAGCCTTAGTTATGAATCATAGACATGCTCCTACTCCCGATGTTTTGTTTACATAGTGTAAAGACCATCCAACATGAACTCGGCAGATATATTTTTATGTGGTACTAATTGTACATCAAAGGAAGAGTGAAATAATTCAGAATTTATAATATTAGGAGTCGGCCACGTTTCTATGAGTAATATAAAACCACGCCCATACAGGGTGAAATGGAATAGACAGTATCCTCTTTTGAGCGACAATCACGCACACTTTCATAACAGAAATGTTAAAATTTCCAATTTAAAGTCCTTATTCTAGACTCAATTATTTTAGGAACATCGTGCACATAATTAATCACTCAACATCTTTCTCCGGCGAATAATCGATCAGCAAGTTGTCATTTTATTGTTTTACGATAATTAATTTGAAAAGATGTTCTGTCCTTATTCCGAAAGATGGATTTAAATTTAACTATCTATAGTTCTTAATTTTCTGTTCCCTTTGTAAATTAGCGAACATCACACCATTAAACGCAAAAGACTTCTTTTCCACAGCAACATATTTTCACCTCGCGCTAGGCACTGGACCTTGTGTTATTAGTTTGCCAATGACATGCCAATGCATGTTGAGACATGTTCATACGTGCATAGTAGCCGCCGCAAATTGTCGATGGGCTCAGTTATTCATTAGCAGTGAGAGTCTAAAGTGTTTGCGATGTCATCGAGGTCACGAAATGAGAGTTTTGCGTTATAATTTCGTGCATGGTTTAAATATAGACCAGTGCTTCGAAGAAATAACTCTTGCACTAGGTGATATTTGTCCACATCGCACAACGATATTCAGGTGGTATAGAGAATTCCAAAGGGGAAATTTAACTGTGGAACATGCTGAAAGGCCGAGAAGACCACGAACGTCAGTTATGGAGGTAAACGTTACTACTGTGAGGAAAATGCTTGGCGAGGACAGGCGAATGACCTACCAACAGATAGAGGGTACTTCAGGCCTAAATGCACCAGCAATTCGTTCGATTCTGCTTAATAATTTGCACGTGAAGAAACTTTGTTCTCTCTAAGTGCCGAATTGACTGAAGAGCAGATGACAGGACGTATGACTTGGTGCCAGGAGATGCTAAAAAAGTTTAATAAAGGACAATCTCAGTATGTGAACAACATCGTGACAGATGACGAGACTTGGCTGTACTATTACGATGTGCCGACCAAAGCTCAAATCAAAGTTTGGGTCTTTGATTATGAGGACGCATCCGTAGTAGAAAATCCCGATCTGTAAAGACGAAAATGATAGCTGTATTTTTCAAATCGAGTAGAATTGTGGAACGCGTCGTTTTGGACACACAGAAGACAGTCACAGCTAAATGGTATATTGAACAGTGCCTGCCTAAAGTCATTGGATCTGTGAAGAACCTGCGGCCAAAGTCAAGAATGGACACTTGGTTCCTCCATCAGAATAATGCGCCAGTTCACCCCACCAAAGCCTGTACCGAATATATGACCACGACAGGATTGAAACTTCTCGAGCACTCTGCTTACAGTCCAGATCTTGCTCTCTGCGACTTTGCACTGTTCCCGCATGTGAAAATGAAGCTAAAAGGGCGGCGGTTTTCCAGTGATGAGGACCTTCTGCGGGCTTGGGACAACGAGTGTGCTTTACTCCCTAGTGAAACTTGGCAGAACTGGTTTAAAGATTGGTTTCGGAAGATGGAGAGGTGTATTGAGTGTAGAGGAAATTACTTTGAAAAAATTAAATAAACAAAGCTGTATTTCAAAACTTTCCTAGTACCCTTTGTATATATTTTTAATATCTATCATTATCTAAAATAAATAGTGATTCCTCAGTACAATTATATCTTAGCAATAAATAAATATGCGCATACAAAAACTCATTCACGTGAGCAACATCGTACTTTCTCATTGTAAAACATATACTTAAGTCATACGAATGACACAACAAGCACAACAGCAAATAATAACAACGACAAGAAGACAAGAGCGGGTAAGTAAACGGTCTAGGTAATATTAATTTCCTCGGTTCAATCATAAGTTGTTCATTTCGAAGGAAATGGAGGGCGAGGTGCATTGTGTGGGTTCCACGGTCCGTCAGTCAACGGTGACTTCGGCACTTCCGGCGGGGCACGTGCGCGCCATCTTTACTTCTCCAAGATCACAACCGTCCGATAGAAGCGGAGAGAAATTCTACGCCGTTACCAATCTTATTCATTGTTCTTACTTTTAATTCCTCTTTTCTTACTGTTTGTCTTTATCTTTGTACGTTTCATAACACGATCAAGATGAATTGTGTTTTAACTTACACAAAAACAGTTACATATATGTAACTACGTTGATGTATTCATATGCGCACGTACATATTTGTATGTACATATATCCTTTTTATTACTTTTGCTTCCGTCTTTATTTGTATAATTACACATTTGTTTATAATTGAGACGTAGTGAAGGCTAATTAAATGCTGGAATTACTTTTAATTATTCTGTTATGATGTAGAAACTTAAATCATCTGAGTACTATAACGTACTATAATGAGTAAATTATAAAAAATATAAACGAATAGTGTGTTCGAAGTGTTCGCGGCGTTATTGTCGACTTTCTAATTATTGACTATCATTTAAATTACACAATTACACTAAATTACACTTTAATTGCAATGATGTTGCTATTGAAATTGTACACCTGACCACGTAAAACTTTATTTACAAGAAAACTAATAATATTAGTGGCATATAACTTCGTGCTTTTACGATGCCAAACTGAAAAACTCTAATTCTAACCGCTTTGTACGTCGCTAGTGTAAACAGAAATTTTTGAAAAAAATGGATAACACCCGAACCTCAATTTGGCATCGTAAAAGCGCATAATTATATACAATTAAAAGTCTACCGTGGGTTTTCAATTAATAACTGTTTCTATAATACAATTTATGGACATTAGAGGAACTAGAATTCACTACCTTTGTGGTCTAATGGTGATTGCACGTTCCCCTTAAAGAACGAGATCGCGGGTTCGAGTCCCGCGTGGACAACAGAATTTTTTCAAACATTTTTACATTACATACACAACGTATAAAGCCATTAAAATTACAATTTTTAAATAATATTAACGGTTGAGTGATAAGCAAGAATGGTATGTCCGACAAATTCACAACATATCTAGGAGTGAGACAAGGGGGCAGTCTAAGTCCGCTATTGTTTATTATCTATATAAACGAGATAATGAGGGAAGTCAGAGAAACAATTAGAAAACCGTTGTTAGTTGGGCACAGGAATCTGACAAGAGTCGAAATATCTGAATGCGCGTTTGCTGACGACATAGCGATAACATGTGGGAAAGAAAAAGATCTGCAGGAAATGTTGGCAGTATGGAACACAACATTGAAAAGATGGGGAATGAATATAAATGTGGCAAAAACAAAAGTAATGATGATCGCAAAAAATAGAAAACAAGTAAACATAACAATAGATGGGAATCCAATAGGACAAGTGCAGGGCTTTAGATACCTGGTGGTCATGATAGAGGATAATGGAAATCACGAATTGGATATAAATAACAGAATCGAAAAAACGAATAAACTATATTACGCCTTGAATAGAGGTTTTATAAGCAAGAAGGAAATTGGTAGACAGACTAAAATGAAGGTATATATCATAAAAGCGTGTACAGACCAGTGCTAACATACGGAGCTGAAAAGTGAGTATTAAATAAACGGGAAAAAAGTAAAGTGAATGCTGTGGAAATGAAGTATTTAAGAAGAGTCATGGGAGTTAATAGGATGGACAGAGTCAGAAATGGGGAAATAAGAAAGGAGCTATCGATAAACCCAATAGACGAATTTATTGAACAGCGACAGATGACTTGGTGGGGACATATGCAGAGAATATCGAGCAGAACGCAAGTGAAGATGGTATGGGAGTCCAAACCGATTGGGAAGAGGAAGAGGGGAAGACCACAACAGGGGTGGGAAAATATAGTGGAACAAGTGATTAGGAAAAAAGAATAACGTGGACGGAAGCAAAGGAGTTGGCTAAAGATAGGGAGAGATGGAAGAGATTAATAGGGGATTGAAAGTATACAGTGTAACCCTTATACCTACTAAGGTAGAAAGGGATGATTATATATATTAACAGTTAATCGAAAAAGATAAACAAAACCCCTTTCCACAATAATGTTCGTATTTTGTATAAGCATAACTAAGTTGTCATCACTAGATAATTAATCACAGTGTCACACCTGGAATCACGGTGAAACTCGCACAGAATAAGTCCGCAGTAACTTTAACTTTTAACAACCAAACACACACCGAAATTTGTTTAAGTGGTCGATTGAATAATTCGATTAATCGCAGTCTTAATTAAAGTTTACCTGCCCAACGTAGATCTATTATAAGATAATGTATTCACTATCTTTTACTCATTAGCTCGCTTTATGAAAATTAAAATATTCCTGTACTATTTGGTTTCCTTCTAAAATTCTAAATCTATCCTCTTTATACATATATCGTATTTGTAAAGCAAAAATCTTTAAAAAATTTGGAAGCGGCCGACTTCGAATCGTCACCGTTTTAGCTCTTGAAATGTTTGAAGAAGATCCACTTGGGTGGAGTATCGTGCGGTGATTAAATACTTCGTAATTAAGGGTATGAAAGCTACCGAAATAAAAGATGAGTTACGGGAAACATTAGATGAATCTGCTCCATCATCCGCCACAATAAGTAGACGGGTAAATGAATTTAAACGTGGTAAAAAAAGCTGTGTTGATGAAGCGCGCTCTGTAGCACCAAAAATCGTGATTTCTAAGGAAATGATTATAAAAATCCATAATATTATTACGCAAGATCGACGACTCAAAGTGAAAGAGATAGCAGACATGGTAAACATTTCAACAGAACGCGTACACCACATTTTAACGAAAGAATTGGGCCTTTCCAAGCTTTCGGCAAGATGGATGCCGCGATTGCTTACGACTGATCAAAAGTTCACTCGTTTGCGCATTTCCAATGAGTGTTTGGACCTTTATAAGCGGAATCCGGTTGATTTTTGTAGGCGATTTGTTACTTGCGATGAAACTTGGATACACTACAGTACACCCGAAACTAAACAACAATCGAAACAATGGTTAGAACGTGGTTCTGCACCTCCAAAGAAAGCGAAAACCACTATATCGGCAAACAAGTTGATGTCATCAATTTTTTGGGATTCAAAGGGCATTTTGCTCATTGATTACCTTCAGAAAGGTGCCACAATAAACGGACAATATTATGCAGAACTTCTACAAAAATTAAATGTGTAAAACAGCCAGAAATGGCAAAGAAAAAGATTCTGTTTCACCAAGACAACGCTCCCTCGCATATCAGCACAGTTGCTATGTCCAAAATCCACGAGTTGCATTTCCAATTAGTACCGCATGCGCCTTATTCGCCGGATCTAGCCCCTTCCGACTTCCAACTCTTTCCAAAATTGAGAACGGCAATAGGTGGAAAGAAATTTTCGTCTAACGACGAGCTTATCATCTTCGTAGATAAGTATTTTGCAAGCCTTCCGAAATCGCATTTTAGAGATGGCATAAGGGCATTGGAGCACATTTGGAATAAATGTGTTGCTCTTTTAGGAAAATATATTGAAAAATAAAAATTATTTTGTATTTAAAAAAATCGTTTTTCTTTTCCATTCTTACTACTTGTCAAACTACCCTCGTACACTTTGACAAAAGGATTATAAACAAAAAGCTTTTAGACAAAAATGCGAACGAAATATTCGTAATTTACTGCCTGAATAAACCAGATAAATCTCCTGCTAAATGATTGCGGCATAATCTTCGTAAATACAAGCGTATCCGTCGGTTATACGAAAGCTATTGTTCAGGCCATGAGAATCTGTACGCACTTCGTAAATAAGACGACCGCGGTCGCCTTCAATCTCGTTTGTTTTACGATTGTCACTTATCTGATTCCCAGTTAGTATCGTACGTTTTGCGCGAAGCGACTTGATGCAATTTACTGGTAAAACATGCAGTTCAGTTTGTTTATGGACTCGCGCTAAGTATTTTGCGTTTTATTCCGAAGGAAATATCATTAAATCTCCTTTCAAGTCTTTTTTTGTTGTTGTTTTAAGTGAGAAATTATTAATTTTTTTTAAATAAATTTAAATTTATTAAGTTGAAGATGTGTAAATAGGGAACTTGTTAATATGGGTTATTAAAATGTTCTAATTTTAGTCTGTTTCTGTACTCGACTTTCATCAAAAATGTCTGCAACTAAACTAACTTCTTTACGCCAAAATTTTCTTTAAAAAAACTTTAAGCACATGAAACGATGTTTTATAAGAAATGGGAATACAATGGGAAGAACAACCTCCACCATTGGAATATGAAGAGATTTCAAGATATGGTCAAAGTGACCAAAATCGTGAATAGATAAATCATTACGGCGAAATATAAAAAGGATTCAAAGGCGGAAAGGTGTAGCGGAAAATACACTGCTCAAAACAATTAGAGGATAATTGAAAAAATAATAATAAAATAAACAAATAATATAAGACACGCAAATATTTTTATATTGCAACTATAACGCTTTTAATCAAGAAACAGAATGCATTGAAGAGTTTCAACTTGTACAGCACGAGGCCAAAGACCGCCCAGCATCTACAACATCAAGAAATGATCAATGCCTAACAGTATTTGCACGTAGAAACCGCACTCATAACTCAACGCAGCTTAGAAGTGAGCTTGCTGCTGCTACGGGAAGAGTAGTATCAACTCAAACAATATGAAATCGTCTTCGTAACGTTGGCATGTATGCTCGAAGACCCCTAGTATGCGTCCCACTAACTGCTCTTCATAAAAGATCACGAAGAATATGGACTGAGCAGCATAGAAATTGGAATCACGTTGACTGGGCACAAGTATTGTTGTGTGACGAATCCAGATTCGCCTTGAATCCAGATAATAGCCGTATTTTAATTTGACGTGAACCTGGAACACGTAATCAACTACAATTTGTTCGCGAAAGCCCGCAATATGAAAGTGGAAGTGTAAGGGTATGGCCTGGGATAAGCGCGGGAGGTCATACAGACCTTTATGTGATACAAAAATTTTGAGACCCATTGTTCTTCCGTACGCTGGCGCTATGGGTGAAAGATTCATTTCAATGGATGGCAATGCTCGTCCATGTCGAGCCAACATCGTGAACAAGTGGATTGAACAATAGGGAATGGACTGGACAGCAAATTCGCTGATGGTAATTCTATTAACACACTTAGGATGCCCTAGGAGGATGTGTTGCAGCAAGAAATATGCCAACGCGAACAATTCAGAAACTTCAAATTGCTTTGATAGAGGAATGGAATAATATTCCACAAGTATTTTTTGATGTTCTGATTTAATCAATGCCGATGAGATGTTTATTCTATTATCATCACGATTTCCTTGGCCTTCTTCTGTTCCTTCTTCTCTTTGTGATTGGGGTTGTCGATACACGATCTTCTTTTTCTGAATCCACTTGGTTTCTCCCAGTCTTTATACTGGTTTTCTAACCTATCTCGTAAAATTCTGTCGTACAGTTGACCTGTGGAAGCCATTTCGCTAATCCCTCTGCAATTTATACGATCTTCTTTATTTCCCTTTTTATATACTAAGCTGATATAAGCTATTTTCCATTCGGATGATATTTGCTCTCCATTTAGACATTTATTAAATATTAGCGTTGAGTTTTCTGACACTATTTCGGAAGCAAGCCTTAGGTATTCGGCAAGTATACCTTCAGGATCATGAGAATTGTTGTTTTTCATTTTTGATAATGTTTTCTGTCTATTTCTTCAGTAATGGAAAGGTCGCATTTAATGTAAAACATTTGTGGGTCGTAGTTAATAATTTTAAACTCTTCTCTGTCCTCTATAAATAATTCTTTGCAGTATTGTTACCACGCGTCTTCTACAATCGAATCTATCTTCGCTTTTTCATTTGTATTTGTTTTCAGCGTTTTCATTGCTTTCCATACCGACTTCGACTTAGAGAGCTTCCCAGTAGCCCTTGTATTTGGTGACATTTCTTTTCCCAATAGCTATTGTTCCTCTTTACAATTTCTTGTTTTACCAAGTAGCAGCATCTCCTGTATATCTGGCTGTTTCCTTCGTCATTCGTAGCTCCCCATTTGTTCTATAGTTCTTTTTTCTGATTTACCATATCTTCCAATCTCTCATTCCACCAACAGTCGCTTTTTCTTTTTCCTATTTTCTTTTCACCTAGAGCTTTCTTTGCTGCTTGATGTATTTTTTGGGTGTCTGAAACATTTCTTCTGATTATCTTATGGGTTCGTTTTTCATCTTTTCGGCTAGTCCGAATTAATGCAGGAAAACAATGCAATCGTCAAATATATATATATATATACAGGTCATTCAGTTTCAGCTTAGTTCTGTCTTTTTATGTCTTATAATAACTATAGTCTTTGGTAAATGATGGTGTGATCCTGAGATTGCACCTCTTTTAGATCTGACATCAATAATTTTTGTCAGCGACTGCTGCTGGGTTAAGCAATAATCGATAATAGTTTTTAGATTTTTTTGTATTTTGTTCCAAAATATAAAGGGTGTTTCAAATTACAGCTTCACCAGCAGCATTTTCAAAGAAGTAAGGTCCAATTACACACAAACAGCAACTCGTTTAGGATGCATAGGTTTCTCATGAATAATTCGTGGATTTTCCTCGCCCCAGATATGGCAATTTTGTTTATTAACATAGCCACCAAGTTCAAAACGCGCCTCATCGGAAAACATTATTTTTTGAGAAAAATCAACCGGTTATTCATTGATGAAATTGACAAATGAACGACATTTTAAATGATCTAATGGCTTCAGTTCCTATGTTATTTGAACCTTATATGCCTTCAGAGCTAAATTCTTGTGTAAAATACGCCATGTTGTTGATCCACTAAGTCCAAGTTGTTGTGAACGTCGTCTAATGGACGTTTCAGGATCTTCAGTAACACTTTCTCCAACCGAACCAATATTTTCTTGTGAACGACCACTACAACTGTATTTTTCACTTTTTTGACCTTCCACGAAACCGGTCTCTTGATTGAGCTTTCAGAAGGACGATTATGTAAACCATACAATTCACGTAATTTTCTAATAACTTTTTTTATAGAACGCCGATTTTCATAAAATAATTCAACAATTTGAACGCGTTGTTATACCATGTACGAAGCCATTTTTATAAATGTCATACATCGCACTCCTTAAATGCCCACATACCCAGACAAATTCAGTGCGCCATCTATATTTTACTTATTCTTAAAAAAACCGCGCAATTTGAAACACCCTTTATTTACGTATTTCTTTATGTTCAAAAACCCATTTTGCATAGCTTTTGGCCCAATTCTATAAGGCGTGAGCCATTGCCATTTAGTCTTCCTTCTCTACATTCTCCTATATACTCCATCATGTTTTTCCTTCCCACGCGTCCAAGAAAATCTCCAAGTTAGAATATATTTCTCCGACTTCCAAAGGTACGTATAACCTCTAATTTCTAAAAAAAAATTCCTTTTCCTACACGGTGGCGTCATCTATTACTTTTAACTCCATCGTTATTATCTTATAATATTATCATCATTATTATCTATTATATCTTATTGAATTATGATTTAAAATTGATCAGCTCTTAATCATAGACAACGTTGGCACTATAAAATACATCACAAAAAAGATTTAGTAGATCCAGAGTATGCTCATTTTACTAACAACGCTGCACCTATTAGCACTATCAAATTCGTAATTTTTAATTTCCAAAAGTGTGTATGCACTCCGTATGCACTCCGATTGTAAAATAGCGCCACTACATTATTGTCAATTAAATAAGCACATTAGTACATTAAGCACATTAAGTACATTAGTAGCATGTTGCAATTGTCGCCGATCACTGTATGACATCAATAAGGTCCGCTGGCATCTATTTAAAAGGTAATTACTTTTGCGGTTATGGGCGCGCTTTTCGCGCGGGAAAAACACAAACACGGGAGGACGCTCGATTTATCCAACAGATCGTAAAGTACATAGAAAACAGATAGTTTTAAATCTGATCTCATCGGGTTGTAAGAATGAAATACAGTGGCGGTACTAGTTAGGAAGCGTAAGATTTGAATTACGGACATTTGTGTAAGTATTCTATGATTTTTTTTAGAACCGTGACCAAATACATAACATAAATTGCGTAGCTTACTTTAGAAATATGTTTGTTGGAAGACTTAAGATACAAAGGGAACTAGGAAAGTTTTGCAATACAGCTTAGTTTATTTAATTTTTTCAAAGTAATTTTCTCTACACTCAATACACTTCTCCATCCTGCGAAACCAATCTTTAAACCAGTTCTGCCAAGTTTCACTAGGGAGTAAAGCACACTCTTTGTCCCAAGCCCGCAGAAGGTCCTCATCACCGGAAAACCGCCTCCCTTTTAGCTTCATTTTCACATGCGGGAACAGTGCAAAGTCGCAGGGAGCAAGATCTGGACTGTAGAGAGGGTGCTCGAGAAGTTTCAATCCTATCGTGGCCAAATATTCGGTGCAGGCTTTAGCGCGGTGAGCTGGAGCATTATCGTGATGGAGGAATCCGGTGTCCATTCTTGACTTTGGCCGAAGGTTCTTTATTGATCCAATGACTTTAGGCAAGCACTGTTAAATATACCACTTAGCTGTGACTGATTTCTGTGTGTCCAAAACGACGCGTTTCACATTTTCACTCGATTTGAGAAATACAGCTATCAGTCTCTTCTTTACAGATTGGGATTTTCTGACGACTAAGGGTGTGTCCTCATCATCAAAGACCCAAACTTTGTTTTGAGCTTTGGTCGGCACATCGTAATAGTACAGCCAAGTCTCGTCACCTGTCATGATGTTGTTCACATACCGAAATTTTCACTTATTAAACTTTTTTAGCATCTCCCGGCACCAAGTCACACGTCGTGTCATCTGCTCTTCAGTCAGTCGATGCGGCCCCCAGAGAGAACAAAGTTTCTTCACGTGCAAATGATCATGCAGAATCGAACGAATTGCTGATACATTTAGGTCTGAAGTACCCTCTATCTGTTAATAGGTCACTCGTCTATCCGCGCCAAGCATTTTCCTCACAGTAGTAACGTTTTCCTCCGTAACTGACGTTCGTGGCCTTTCCGGCCTCTCAGCATCCTCCACAGTTAAATTTTCCCTTTGGAATTCTCTATACCACCTGAATATTGTTGTGTGATGTGGACAAACATCACCTAGTGCAAGAGTCATTTCTTCGAAGCACTGGTCTATGTTTAAGCCACGCACGAAATTATAACGCAAAAATGCTCTTATGTCATTTCGTGACCACGATGCCATCGCAAGCAATTTACACTCTCACTGCTAATGAATAACTGAGCCCATCGACATGGTGCGGCGGATACTGTGCACGTATGAACATGTCTCAACATGCAGCAACAAGCAGCTTCCTACGATTCATTGTTGCGTCATATTGCGAAACTTTCCTAGTACCCTTCGTAATATTGTTTCATTTTTCTTTTTTGGCTATAAAAGAGAGCCCCTTTTATATTATCTAATCATCGTATAAATAACATATTTTATGAACTCTCATTCTGCCACAGTATTGGCTAAAACCTTTCAGGGTAACAATACTGTGGAGTCCTATTAGATCTTATTCACAGGTATTCCCTCACAATCCGAGTTTCTGAGGTCTGGAGGTCAAGCAGAGAGATCTTTTAAAGTGAAAATATTGGCGTTTATTTGTTATTCTATTAATGGCAGAGAGTAACACATCATTAAAAGGGCAATGTAGTTGTTCAAGATATTAAGCACTTTAAATCTGAAAGTTAGAAGTAAACAAAGTATTGTTTCAGATTTGAAATCGGTAGACCGTATAATAATTAGGCCTGAAAATTGAATTATCTAATACTCATTACGCAGCTATAAAGTAAAATAAAAATATAGAAAACAAGAAGAAAATAAGAATCTTCTTCCATAGAACGCCTATATTAACAGCTCCAACTACGCCACTGTAACGAACACCAGGATGGATCGTACAATCGTCTTGAAATACGTTCATTTAAAATAATCTTCGCGAGATCCGGATGAGGCAGTCTGAACCGTTTGCCGCCACCGCCACCATGAGAGCAGAACTCAGCACAACTAGAAACACCATTTGCAAAGAATGGCGGTAAACGATGAGCCTTCACGGCAGTAAACTATGAATAATTGTTGTTGAAAGATAAGATAGCGGCCGCTGTTACCGCTCCCGCCGTTGGAGGTGCCATTTACTGATTTACATACGGTTGTGCTTCATGATCTGTTAAACGTATGTGTGTACGTGTACTGGTTGCCCGTTGAAAAGCTGCGCGCATCGACTAGCCGTAGTGATATCGGGCGAAAGAACCGGCGGTTTAGCGACTACGATCTCGCGATATAATCGCGTATGTCGTTAGTAAAGCGATTTACGATTTGTTTGACACGGTTTTAAACAGTAATCAGTTTTGTTACAAAGAGAGAGTACGCGACGCGTCTTTAACTTATTACCACCAAATTTAATAAGCAATTTGAGTTTGGAAAAATTTTCAACCCAATTTGCCCGAAGGATATAAAACAAAAGATAAAGATCGATTATAACTAACCTCGAAACGAAACGTAACTACAACTCTGCAAGTAAAATTAACACGAATTAATGCACTTAGTAGCAATAAAATAATTTCTACGTCACTTCGGTCTCTAACAGCTGATCGGCAAGAATAGAAATTTGGTAATTAATATGATAATTATTTTCGTGTAGACCGACGACAGACGGCAAGGTCGGTTACTAAAAAACTTCTAACGTCTCCGAACAGCTGATCGCTACCGCCTTTTTTGTCTTA